>CM034234.1:6983124-7230272 GCA_019916065.1 Vitellaria paradoxa
ATACTTCTAGATATTCAAGACTATTCTACACTTCTCAAAAATAATCTAAAATACTATAGAAGAATCAAGAATGTACTAGAATATTCTAGAATACACAAAAATATTTCAGAATCTTTTGGAACCATTTAGAACATTCTAGAATTCTTTAGAAAGTTCTAGAACTCTCAATAATAGTCCAAAAAATACCAATACTTTGCCATTTCTATCACTACCATGTAGGTGTCCACGGGGTGCTATGTAGGCACCAATGTGGCAAGGTGTGACATTCTCCCCAACCTATGCTAGCAATGTCCTCATCACTATTTCACTCCAATACTTAACAAGTTGTGTCCGAAACTACCACAAGTAATTTTTGCGCTCCCAGCTCACTTCGTTATCCGGTTGGTCCTTTCATTTGATTAAGTACTTGACATAACTAGAATGGAAGTCGCATCTTGACACAATCCTACAAGTGTGAGGTCGTGATTCTGGCTGATGCCATTTTTGATACTCCCTAGCTAAGATCTTTGACATCTCCATGAGATAGTTTCAATAAGTTTACGTGGAGACTCGGTGAATTTTTTTGTGGGGTTAAGAGTAACTTCAACTAATAGGAAATCTTGTCAACCCGTCAAGCAATAGAGAATGATCCTTCATACTTGTGCACCAACCCTCTATGACTACAAAGATAGTTGAAAGCTGTGGCATGATACAACAAGATCTTAAGTAAGACAAAGTTTTCTTCATTAAACTCTACAAGCTGCTTTTGGTACTTGCCCATTTTGTTATCTTTTTAGCAGTATTAGCCAAGTAGTGTTTACTCATACCACCATTTAACAAACTTGAAACCTATTAGATTATTACTCGTGTAACCGGTAGCAACTATATTACGCGTCAAGAATTATTGTTCAGTGCCTAACTCAAATGGAAACTATTCCGTAATCTTGAGTTATTTAATGAGGTTTTACGTAATTCTTTTATTTTCCATAATATAGTAATATATTTAAAAATAATGTAATAAAATAAAATGTAAATGTAGCAAATGTTAAAATAAATAATTTATGAAAGATTTGAAAAAATAAATAACTATTACAAAAATCTGTAAATAAAATAAATGAAATAAGTTTTTTACCTTTTTGATTAAGTTATAAAATAAATTAAAATTTACTTTTATATGATTGCTAAAAATATAAATGAAAATAAAATTTGTTTTAGTCTTTCAAAATATTTTTTCTTACAAAACCTACAAACATGAAAATAAGACCGCTTACAAATTTAAATTTTTAATTGTCCTTTATTTCTACTAATTTTTTTCACCTATCCTAAATTCAAAATAAAATCTCTAATTTTTTTTCTCACCATTCATGAACAAAAAAAAATAATAATAAAATAAAAATAAAAAAGACAAAAAATATCTAACCAGAGAAATTAAAGAAGTCGAAAATTAACTTTCAAGTAGAGAGGCAAATCATATGTATCTTTCTTTTCAAAAACTTAATTTGAATTTTTTATAATGACAAATATTTTTTTAAAAAATATAGAATTAAAATTTGTTATTATAGTAAGTTAATTAATATGACTAAGTGAATTAAAATATATATATAATTGCCTACCCATTTATCAAAATATCTAAAAAAAATTGATAACTTACATTTATATATATTTAAAAAATAACAATTTTTGTTATAAAATAAAAATATCTATGACATTATAAATTATATCTTGAATTGAGTTTTTGCATAAATACTTTTATGACATTATAATTATGTAAAATATATGTAAAAATAATAATTGTATAATTTTAATTTATAAAAAATTATATAAAATATTAAAAATTATTTATAGAATGCGAATAACATCACCCAAATCTAATTTGCAATCACTTGTTATCATTAGCTTTTCTATCCATATCAAAATTTAATTATCCTTACTTTCGTCACTTTTTCTGTCTCTAAAACTGTGTCAAAAATCATGGGATGTTTGGTAGGTAAAAATTTTATCCAAAAAATAGTAAAAGTATAAAAATTTGATATAAAAGTAATAAGTGATAAAATTTAATTGGAAGAATGTATAAAAAATTAATAAAAATTGATGAATTTTGATTGATTTTAACAAACCAAACACCCCTATAAATTTATAGATCCATATCCCTGTAATCGTTGGGTTGATCGTCACAAAAAAAAAAAAAAAAAAAAACAAACAAACAAACTAGCCCTCCGGTCATCCGACCCTCGTTATATGATTTAACTTACATGATTTAAAAAAAGCGAAATAAAAAACGAGAGGCAAAATTATTTTTTGTTTCTATAAATCTCTCAAACAACTTTATTTATCACATTATATGATTTAAATTAGATTTCATAAAATTTATTGTAACATTTATTTATTAATTTTAATTAATTTAACATGTTGTAAAAATTGCAGTCATGGATCAATAAACAAAAATGTTTCTAGATTAATGCTAAAACTAATTTACCGAATCAAATTTAAATAACGTTAAATGCATAATTATTTTTTCTTGTGAATATATGAGAGTAACTTTCATAATTTATATGACTTATGACCAAGTGAATATTAAATATTTAATATCTAATAAATGTTTAGTGTATCTTTAATATTAATTATATTAAAAGTTTATTTTATATTTTGTTGGAAGTGATAAAAATTTAGAAATAAAAATAATAAAAATTTTTATTTTTTTGTCTTCTTTGAACTATTTTACGAATATAATCATTGAAAATATTTTTTGTATTACAAATCAATCTTAAAATCGTTTTCAAAAATTTGTTTTGAACAATAATTTTCTAAAATTAAAACTAAATGCGGCCTAATTACTTTTAAAAATATAATACAAAATAACGAAAATTATATTATAAATAGTGAGTTATGATTAAATATGTACTATGCACAAAAATTAAAGAAAAATAAGAATAAAATTTAAGATCGTTTTTAATTAAATAGGATAGATATTCATAAATTATTTATTAAATATTTGTATAATTCTATATATTGATTATGATTTCAAATTATTGTAAAAAGTAAAAATAATTAAATAAAAGTAAATTTTTATTATTTTTTCAGACTAATTAATTGAGAAAAATATTATTTTTAATTACTAATTAATCGATAAAAGTGATAATAAATTATTTGATGTGACATTTGTTCTACATGGGAATGGCGTTGGGGATGGCTCGGCGTTGGGATCGCGAGGGTATACTTTTAAATGTCACAAATAATTCCTTTTTTTAATTTTGAAATTTGACATTCAAATCTTGTACATAGATATGTATATTATATTTTAAATAAATATGTCACAAATGATTTCTTTTTTAAATTTTAAAATTTGAAATTCAAATCTTATATATATATATATATGTATATTATATTTTAAATAAATGGAGAATTATTTTTTTTTTTGACATTTGTCCTACGTCATCAAAGTTTCACCACTGTTAGATAAATACTGTTGATCTATGTGAAACTCAAATCAATGAATATGGATTGACAGTCCTGACTGTCATAATTTTTGCTTTCTACTTATATTATCTACAAGTGTTATATGTATCTATACAACAATATAACTTATTGATTTGACATTTTTATATTTTTAACTGTTAGATTTAATTAATTGTTAGGATTACTTCTTTCCCTTTTTATTTTAGTTATTTTTTCGGTCACATCACATGAGAATATGACTCTCACTTAGGATGTAAACGGGTAAGGTACTTGCCTAATTAGCTGATCCTATTATCAAACCCGTTTATTTTTTACTTACCATTACCGTCCCAAACCCGTTTATGTTTTTAGTTGAAATCTCAAACCCGTCTCATTCCAAACCCGTGAAACTTGTCCCAAATCCACAAAACCTGTTTATGTTCAATTAGTCAAAGTTACCTCTTAAGTATCTGTTAAATATCCAATTTGAGATAAAAAATAAAAAATAAGTAAGTGACAAAAATATTTAATTGATTAAATTGAACAAATTCATTGGTTAAATGACCTCCAAGTTTCTTTTTTTTTTAAAGGTAAAAGAAATATACTATAAATAGTAGAAATAAATGTATAAAATACATAAGGGCATACCGCTGGAATAGTATAATAGGAATCACAGTTTATAAAGGATTTTCAAACCCAATATGGAAGTTGGAATAATCCATGACATATGAAAATAGCACATAACAAATCATAAATTAAATAAGTCCAAATGAATTATCCTAACAAAGGTAAGAGCAGCTGCCAACAAAGCACAAATGACATTGACTTAAGAAGTTCAAAAATTTTATTTTAGGGATAAAATTGTATGTAAATATATAAATAAATATTTTATTTTATTTTATTACATGGGTACTTTACGGGTACCCTATAGGTATTAGGTATCGAGTACTCTATAAGTATAAACGGATATCGAGTATTGGGTATCAGGTACCCTATAGACAAATCTCAAACCAATCCCAAATCCGCACGGGTATTAAATTTCAATCACAAACCCGTCCCAATCCCATTAGGTTATTTCCCAACTGGTTTTTATCGGATTCAGTCAAGTCAGGTACCCTCGTATACCTGTTCCATTCACATCCCTACTCTCACTATTCTCATATATTTTTTTGAATACTTTTTATATATAAATGTTTTGAAATTAATATTTTAATTTTAAATAACAAAATTGTACATATTTATTAAACAATGTATAAATACCTATTAGACAAAATTAACTAGATTTTTTATATAATAAAACTTTAATTTTCTTAAAAATTTTATTAAAAAATAAACATTATACTTTTTATATATATAATTTTTTAAATTAATAATTTAGTAATAAATAATGAAATTGTACACATTTATTAAGCTATGTACATATACTTATTAGACAAAATCAATTAAATTTTTTAATTTTAAAAAATATATTAAAATTTTAATTTTCTTTAAAATTTTATTAAAAACATTATACTTTTTTATATATAAAAGTTTTTAAATTAATATTTTAGTAATAAATAATAAAATTGTACACATTTATTACACAATGTATGGATATCTATTAAACAAAGTTAACTAAATTTTTTGTTTAAAAAAAATATATTTAAACTTTAATTTTTTTTAAAATGTCATTAAAAATAAACATTAAAATTAAAATTTTAATTTTAGTTTGCTTAAAATTTAAATTTTAAATACATATATTTTTACACTATTTGTGTCATTTATATAATATAAGGAAGTTTAAAATTTAGAATTTGAGATATTTTCAACTGTTGGATTTGTTTAATGGCTAAAATTATTTTTTTCTCTTATTCTTTTCATATTTTTTTAAATAGTTTTTATGTAAAAGATTTTAACTTAATATTTTAAAAAAATTGTGATAATGTTTGTAATAAATAATAAAAAATTACACCTTTATTAGATACTGTATTGATACTTTAATCTCTTTTGATTAGTAATTTTTATTTTTATAAGTTATTTTTACACTTTTTCATGTAAATTTATTTTATAAATTTAAATTTAAGCTATTTATACGCCAAATTGTATTTCTATGCCTTTAGGTATGGACAATTATTAATATATATTAATACGTAAAATGTATATATAAATGATAGATTGGACTAGTGATTAACCACACTAACTTCCAAATGAATAGCATAAATTCAATTCTCAACAACAACAAGAAAATCTCAAATATATAAAGTTACCATCATGACAAGGCGCCAGATGCATGGTGCCACGATGGCATGATAGCAGGTTGCCACATAAATTTTTATTATTTTTAAACTAACCAATTTTTTAGCGTGATTATTTGTTTATATTTTACCATAGTTTTTCAACAAAAGTGAGATCAAAATCCTTAAAAGATTATGCAAGATATTCATCTCGGTTTTTATCATGAAAGATTATACTTTTAGTGTGTTATTGTTGTAAATTTTCAATCACAGTTTATAGACAACTGTGAAGAAAAAAATGTGATTTACTATCTCACCATTATCAATCACGTTTTTGTGACCGGAATAAAAAGTGACACATTAAACCAAACCAAACCAAACCAAGCCTTTTCCCACTAGATGGGGTCGGCTATATGGATTTGTCGACACCAATTAGATCCGTTTAGGGGCATGTCCTTTGATAAATCTAGGTAGGTCAGGTCATGTTTAATGGTTTATTTCTAGCTTCTCTTGGGTCTTCCTCTACCTCTCCTACTCCTGGCAATCTCCATACTCTCACACCTTCTAATAGGTGCCTCTGCTGGACGCCTTCTAACATGACCAAACCATCTTAATTGATATCTTCAATCGGTGCTATTCCTACTTTGCCCCTAATCTCCTCGTTCGTAATCCTATCTTTCCTTATAATCCCGCACATCCACCTTAACATCCTCATCTCCCCAACTGCCATCTTCTGACCATGATTATGCTTTACTGCCTGACACTCTGATCCATATAGTAGCGTTGGTCTAACCACTACCTTATAATACTTTCCTTTCACCTTGAGGGGGATTTTTCGATTGCACAAAACCCCCGAAGCACTCCTTCATTTGGTCCACCCAACTTGAATCCTGTGACTTACATCAGTATCAATCCCTCTATCTTGTTGCACCATAGATCTAAGGTACCTAAATTTATCTTTCTCTACAATTTTTTGTGTGCCTAAACTTACTTCTATACTACCCGTTATTTTACTTTGACTAAACTTACATTCCATATATTCCGTTTTGCATCGGCTTAGCCTAAACCCTTTTGTCTCTAACGTATCCCGCCATAATTCTAGCTTAGCATTCACTCATTCTCTCGTCTCATCTATTAAAACAACATCATCTGTAAATAGCATACACCACGGCACCTCATCCTGAATATGTCTTGTAATCTCATCCATAACTAAAGTAAACAAGTACAGGCTTAACGCTGAGCCTTGATGTAAACCAATCGTGATAGGGAACTCATTAGTCTCTCCACCAGTCGTCTGTATAGATGTCATGGCTCTATCATACATGTCCTTTATCGCCTCAATATATGCGACACATGCTCCTTTCTTTTCCAATACTCTCCATAGAATCTCCTTAGGAACCTGATCATATGCCTTCTCTAAATCGATGAACACCATATGTAAATCTTTTTTACATTCTCTATACTGTTCCATTAACCTCCTCAAGAGAAAGATAGCCTCCATGGTTGATCTTCCAAGCATGAAACCAAATTGGTTCTCTGAAACGTTTGTTGTCCTTCTTAATCTTCTCTCAATAACTCTCTCCCATAATTTCATCGTATGACTCATCAATTTAATCCCGCGGTAGTTCGCACAGTTCTGAATATCTCCTTTGTTTTTATATATGGGTATAAGGATACTTTTCCTCCATACATCAGGCATTTTCTTGCTCTTTAGCACTACATTAAAAAGTTTTGTCAACCAACTTATGTCATCCTCTCCTAAGCACCTCCAAACCTCAATAGGGATACCATCTGGCCCAACTGCATTTTGGTAATTGTATGAAACACCATTGAATGCTAAAAAAGAGTATTTCATACACGGCAAATGCCATTCCAAAATTAGAATGCATTGTAATTCTTCTATCACTTTTACAATAAATGGTTTTTTCACTTTTTCACAATTTTAGAAGAGGGAATTCAACCCATAACCTCCTACTGAGGAAGTGGATTATTAACCCAACGAATTGTCCATATGATCACATAAAACCCAAAAAAAATGGATATAAAATCTATTGCAAACATTGCAAGCTTGGTGTTGTATCATTCCTGTTCTGACTTTAACCTGGAAAAAAAAAAAACATAAAAAAAAACAAAAATGAAAGATTGTATGAACTAATTCAGATTACTTTGTGGAGCAAAATTTAATGATATAACTAATTTTTTTGGAAGACATTGAAGCAGTTACCCTTGTTCCTGCTTTAAAAGGTTTGCCTCTATATGGAAAGCAAATGCTGATTGTAAAAAGTGTTTATTACCAAAAATAAAATAAAATAGAAGTAGGGTCGACGGAAAAAAATTCTTTGGATTTGGAGTTATGCAATTGGGAAGAAATTTAACTATTAAAGGAGAAAAAATATTATATTATGAAAGAGACAAGTTCTAAATTTGTTTTTAATTTAAGAGTGAGTGAATATAAATTCACAAAGGAATAGAGAATTACAAATTAAAAATTTACATAAAAAATTAATCATCCGGAGTATAAATATATTTTCCCCATCTGATACCAACCAAATCTTCTCTCAATTAATAAACCCATAATAAATTATTTCAAACCAGTGATCTAGAAGATTAATGATTCTTAACTTTGAGCTTGTATTATACATGTACAGTATGTGATTCATTTAAATGAATTATGTAGGTTTCCACATCGTCTGCAAAGGAGCAGGTCGCTGTGATTTGGCAAATAGAATTGGTCAATCTAGTGTCTTCGCGCAACTCACAACGTAGCGAGCACAAAGCCAACTATTCTTTCGTATTTTACTAAAGTCTTGTTTGATAACATTTGTATTTACTATTTTTCTATTTATATTTATAAATTTTTTAAAATTAACAATAAAAACGTGTTTGTTAAACTTATTTTTATATTTTTGTTTTTAAAAAATAAAAATTAAAAAAATATGTAAACCAAAAAAAATATATTTTCATACTGATTTTTTTGTTATAAATATTTTATTAATTTAAACACTTTATTCATTTTTACTGCATCATATTAAAATGAAGTATTTTTATTTAATATATTTTATTTTGTTGAATTAAATTTTTAATAAATAATATAATTAAAATAATTTAACTTTATTAATTGATATAATTAACAACAGTCACAGACTTAGAATTTCCAGCCTTAACCCGTGTGGCACTTAGACATTTTAACCATTTATTCAAGTGTTAAGTTAGCTTCACTCTTATAGGGAAGTTAAGAACACTAAAGATAAGTGAACTAGAAAAGTAAAATAATTTAAGAGAAGAATACAAAAGAGTAATTGGAAAATGTTTTTTTATTACATTTCATGGTTGGTTTGCAAATGAGGGGGTCACATCTATTTATAATCTTCCACCTCCTCAATGAATACTAAAATTTAATCCAACTAACGGTGAGGATTTAGTTTATAGAATCCTTCACCAAAATATCTGTAATATTTGCAAGACAAAATTTCTTAAGGAAACCTCGTAGACTTTCTTGAATAATCCATAATTTTCTACAATATGTATAAGAGAAGTTAATTCGTAGAATATACGTGACATTTTTAGATATTAAAGACTATTTTACACTTCTCACTAGAATATTCTAAAATACCCACGAATATTTCAGAATCTTCTGGAACGTTCTAGAATATTCTATAATTCTGTAGAATATTCTAGAACTCTAAAAAGTAGTTCAAATGATATCAAAACTTTGCCATTTTGTCACTACGGTGTAGGCATCTACGTGGTGCCAATATAGTGAGGTATGACATTCTCCCTCATTTATGCTGGTGACATCCTCATTACTGCTTTACTCTAATATTTGGCAAGCTGTGTCCGAAAACTGCCACAAGTAATCTTCGTACTCCCAACTCGTTTTGCGGCTTTGCTATTTGATTAACTCATCCATTTGATTAAGTACTCGATATGGTTAGAACAAAAGCTACGTCCCGACACAATCCAATGAGCACACAATTCTTTGAGCTAGAACTATTTTTACTTCTTGGTTGTGCATGATTGTGATTCTAGCTGGTTCCATTTTTGATACTCCTTAGCTAAGATTTTCCACATCTCCATGATATAGCTGCAATAAGCTTACGTGGAAGACTCGTTGAATTTTTTTGTAAAGATCATAATAACTTTAACTGGTAGGAAACTTTGCCGACCCATGGAGCAATAGGGAATGATCCTTCAAACTTGCGCACCAAACCTTTATGAAGATGCTTGAAAGTTATGGCATGATGTGACAAAATATTAGGCAAGACAAGGTTTTGCTTCATCAAACTCTACATGCCATCTTTTGGTGTTTGCCAATTTCTTCACATTTTGGCAGCATTAACTAAGCATGCCTTGGTCATGTTTGTTTACTCATACCATCCTTTAGCGAACTTGAAAACTATTAAATTATTGCTTGTGTAACTAGTAGTAACTATATTAAATGTGAAGGATTGTTGTTCACTGGATATCTCAAATGGAGATGTTTTCATAATGTGATAGCAAGGTTTAATACATTCTTTTAGTTCTCATAATATAGTAATATATTTAAAAATAATGTAGTAAATAAAATCTAAATATAGTAAATGTTGAAATAAATAATTTATGAAAGATTTGAAAAAAAATAACCATTAAGATGATAAAGAAAACGACAAAAGTTTGTAAATAAATTGAAATGAAATAAGTTATTTTTTTTTATTAAGTTATAAAATAAATTAAAATTTACTTTTATATGATTGCCAAGCATATAAATGAAAATAAAATTTATTTTAATCTTTCACAATATTTTTTTCTTACAAACCAAAGAATATTTAACTAGAGAAATTAAAGAATTGAAAAATTAACTTTTAAGTATATAGACAAATTTATCAAACAAAGCATAAGAATCTTTGCTATTAAAAAGTTAATTTAAAATTTTTATAATAACAAATATTGTTTTTTAAAAAATTTAAAATGAGAAATTTGTATCATATTAAAGATGTGTTTGGAGTGATAAAAAATAAGATAAAGTAAGATAATTTGTGAGTTCATAATTTGTGCAGTGAGATAAAAAATAAATAACTTTTTAAAAAATTTAATAGATTTTTAAGTTTTTTAGCGATTTTTAGCAAATTAAATACACCTTAAGTCAACTCATATGCATAAGATGAATTTAAAAAAAAATTCATATTCAAATTGCCCACCTATTTATCAAAATATCTAAGAAAAAAATTAGTAAGTTGGGTTTTGTATATATTTAAAAAATAATAATTTTTATTATATAATAAAGTATTTATAACATTTTAATCATGTCTTGAATTTAGTTTTTTATAAAGATTTTTATAACATTACGAGTATGTAAAATATATAAAGAAATAAATAATTGTATATTTATAAAATACAAATAACTTCACCCATACATAATTTGCAATCACTTGTTATCATCAGCTAAAATAAAATATAAAAAATTATTTATAAAATGGAAATAATTTGCAATCACTTGTTTTTTTTTTTTTTTTAAACTGAGAATAATCACTTGTTATCATTGGCTTTTTCTATCCGTATCAAAAGTTATTATCCTTAGTTTTGTCACTTTTTCTGTCTCTAAAACTCTGTGTCAAAAGTTTTATATGTATATATCTATAACCCCGTCATCGTTGGGTTGATCGTCACGAAAAAAAAAAAAAAAAAAAAACCCTTCAGCCCTCCGGTCAGCCGGCCCGCGTTCCGGCGATTAGCCGCCGGTAATCGCCGTTCCGGTCCACCAATGGTCGACTACCTCCATAATTCAAACACCCCAATGGTACAATTTCTCTCATGTTCGTATAGTTGATTAATTTTGCTTTACTCTTTATTTGTAACCTATAAATTCGGAAATATCAAGCATGTCACGAATTTGTGATACTTTGTGGCAATTGATTTTGTGAGAACTTTGGAAATCTGGGACGAACTGTCGTTGATTTGATCGGTGTTTTGTTGTGTGTAAGTTTTAGGGTTAGGGTTTATCAGGTTGAGATGTTCAACAGAATTATAAAGCGTGGCCACCGTAAGACCCCGAAATCGGATGTTAATGATATCGTGTATAATCCACCTGGGAGTCGGAACTCGGGGTCGGTGTTGACCTCGAATATTGTAGTGAACCATGCCTCTAGGGGCGCCCCCGGGTCAGCAGTGGCCAATTCAGCTGGAGCCGCCATTACGGTTGCTTCCATTTCTGGGCCAATGGAGACCCTGCCTTCCTTCAGGGATGTTCCGGTCTCTGAACGACAGAACTTGTTTCTTAGGAAATTGCAGATTTGTTGCTTTCAATTTGATTTCTCTGATACACTGAAAATGGTTAGAGAAAAGGAGATTAAGAGGCAGACCCTTGCAGAGCTTGTTGATTTTATACAATCCGGCTCGGGTAAAATTACAGAGAGTAACCAGGAGGAGATGATTCGGATGATTTCAGTAAATATATTCCGGTCTTTGCCACCGGCATCCCATGAAAATACAGGTTCAGAAAACCCGGACCCAGAAGAGGAGGAGCCCTACTTGGAGCCAGCGTGGCCCCATTTACAGCTAGTGTATGAGCTGCTTCTGCGGTATGTTGTATCTTCTGATACTGATACAAAGGTTGCCAAGCGGTACATTGATCATTCGTTTGTTTTAAAATTACTCGATTTGTTTGATTCTGAGGATCCTCGGGAACGGGAATATTTGAAAACAATCCTCCACCGGATATATGGGAAGTTTATGGTGCATCGTCCATTTATTAGGAAATCAATCAATAATATATTTTACCGGTTTATATACGAGACAGAGAGGCACAATGGTATTGGTGAACTGTTGGAGATTCTTGGAAGCATAATTAACGGGTTTGCTTTGCCAATGAAAGAGGAGCATAAGTTGTTTCTTGTACGGGCGCTTATACCACTGCACAAGCCTAAGCCAGTTGCATTGTATCATCAACAGTTATCATACTGCATTATTCAGTTTGTAGAAAAAGATTACAAATTGGCTGACACTGTTATAAGGGGTTTGTTGAAATATTGGCCAGTCACCAATTGCCAAAAGGAAGTTCTCTTTCTTGGGGAGCTAGAAGAAGTGCTGGAGGCAACACAAGCTGCAGAATTTCAGCGCTGTATGGTTCCTCTTTTCAGACAGATAGCCCGTTGCCTCAATAGCTCTCATTTTCAGGTTTGGGAAAACTTTGCAACCTTTATGTCTCTTTTATATTTCCACGCAACTGATGTTCTTATCATTAAACTTTTGTATTATTAGGTATATTCTTTGAAATCTGGGTTGTCGTGTCAGCAGACAGATTGTTGTCTTTGATGTGTTGGGGGATTGAAATTTACTGGATTTGTAATTGTTGCGTATGTTCATTAATATTGTTGTAATTGTTATGAATTGCCATTACTTTCTTCTACCTTGGTGGCTGTTTGTGATAAATGGCATTTAATGATTCATCCTTTTTTCCCTAATGCATAAAATTTTATGCTTTTAGTGTTTTTTTTTTTTGACTTGGCTGGTCATATTTATGTAAATACATACGTGTATGGTATTTTCCTTTTATATACTTTTGTTCATTTGTGGTTCTTCAATTTTGTGCTTTTGTAATGTAATTCTACTGGTTTAGTAGTTTTGTTTTCAAAGGAAAAGAGTTCATGTATATTGTGCCCAAGAAGTTTTTGCATATAAGGAAGTCGCCAAATCATGTTATATACTATCATATTCCTTTTATAGTTTAATGCTTTCTATCTCATTGCATTAGCCTGATAACTTGAGTTTCTTTTTGTCTTTTACCATTTTTCTATTTACTTTTTGATATATAGACATATATTTAATATTCAAGTATTGACATGTTTAAAATGGTGCCTTGGACATCCATCAACATGTGTCAGACACTCCTCCAATTGTCCAAACTCATTTATTATTATTATTAATTTTTTTTGTAGTTTAGATTATTTTTTGGATATTAAGACACATTGTAAGTTAAAAAAAACTTGAAATCAAATAATAAAATATAAATTCCATGATTAACACTTATTAATTGGGGTGGCAATGGGGCGAGAGGCCCGTCTCCCTTTCCCGCCTTGCTAACTAATTCCCCTCCCCCATCTCATCTTGTGACCGGTACCTGTCGAGGACCTTGCCTTGTCTGGTTGTCCCCATTAAAATTAATAATACTTTATTATTTTGTTTGTATAGATGAGATAACACACAAAATATTTACAAATTTATTTATTAATTAAAAGAATAAAAAATATAAATATGAATCTATTAATTAATAAAATGGTAAAAACAAAAAGTCCAACACTAACCTTTCAACTTCTTAACATATAAAGTGAGATTAGTAATATATTTTTGTAATTCTAAACTTAATTGAGCAAGTAGGGAATTTTATCGTAAACCACCCTCCCTCCCCCCCCCCCAAAAAAAATTTTTTTTTTTTGGCCTCTATTCCATTGAGATAGAATCATATTGGGTTCTCCGCTTTATCTGTCCCATTGGATCCCTACTTATTAATCTCTTTTCCTTTAGGGTTTTAGTTTTAGGAATATTAAAACTCAAAATTTTCAATTCCTTTATGAATATAGTCTCCTAATATTTTTTCAAACACCCATGTTAAGGTGTTGGTGTTGCCATGTTCTAATTGTTATTGGGTGCTAATATATTGCTAGACTATAGTGCATGAAAATAGAATAGTGGCATAGAGGATTAATGATTTGACATGGATATTTAGGTTTTAGTGATGAATTAGCAATTGTTTGGGACTTTGGTTAAACAAGTTATATCCTATTTGGAAGCCTAAAACCAGGACCACGTGTCATATGCTGCTCAGTATATCCTTTGGTCTAATTGGAAGGGTCGAGTGAGATTGTGTGAGTCATTGGTTTCTTATTTTATTGGCTAACAGCACATTCAATAGTAAAGTTAATGGAGCGCTTAGATTAGATTCACTAGTTGTTGGCGACTTCCATCTTGGTAAGCAGATTTTTTTTTTTTTTTGACAAGTAAAAAAAGGTATATCATAGAGCATCAAGAGATGCTACCTGTGTACAAAGGATATGCTGGCTACAAGTATCAAGGAATATCCATATGCTCAATGTAATGCAAAAAACTTTGTATGTCCGGCTCTTTACTCTTGAACAATGAACTATGCAAAAAGAGATATGAAAATGGTTTTCAGTCTGCACAATGAAAATTTTCAGTCCTGAAAGGTTCTCCTGTTTCTCTTCCCTTGACAACCCAGACAAGGCAAAGGGGATCTAATCTTCAAGCTTTTCTTCTTCTCTTATAGTTGTTAGTAATTCCTATTTCAAATTTGGAATTATGATTCTTTGATATTTCTTATCAAGGATATATTGTCTTGGACTTCAGCTCGATATTTTCTTTTTTACATAATTTTGTCTACATCTTATTTTGAGCCAGATAAGTTTTTTTTTTTTACGTGAATTTGCCATTGCATTCATTTTGGTGTTTCTTTAGTGGTTACTTGCGTTAAATCCTTTTATAAGTTTATGTGCCAGGAAATATCATGCCAATTGATATTGGCTTTGAATGGTATTATTGATGAAAGCGGGTTTTTTGTTTGTCAATCTGCATTCTTCTTTTCTCACTGCTTCTCGTTAATGTCCTGACATTTCATTTCATTAATTTATTAATTTTAGCATCTTAAAGACATCATAGGTCACCTATTACAACCTAAACCCGCTTGGAAACAATACAGATTCCTTCCATTGTCACAAACCTACACTCATTAGTGTTGCTTGCGTGTCAAATTAATTATTGGCAGCAAATGGTCTGAACTTTCTTATTGGAGTATGTGTATATGGTGGCCATGAAAAATCATAAATGGGTGAACCTGTTTCCTTCTTAGGTCAATATTTATTGGAAGCGACGTGAGTGGAGAATGTATTATGGCCTTGATTTGTTCCATATATTTATGCATATTTCTTATTTATATTTGCGACACACCCAATCTATGAAGCACAATACTGTAAAATGGCTTATGTATCAGTGCCCAACACATATAATTCAACATACTTGTTAGACGTGCCATGTGGCATAATAAAAGATCTTGAGGAAAGAGAAGATTTGGGGGTAGTGGTGGTTTAATCTTATAGGTTATCAAGGTGGTTTAATCTCATATTACACACATTCTTCTAAATGTATGTAGTACTTGGGTTGGACAGTCATGACTTGGTAAGGTTATGTGTCAAGACATTTCTAACCTGACACTCCCTCGCGCGCGCGCGTGTGTGTGTGGAGAGCGAGAGTGTTATGTACCCAATTTAGTTAGATTAGTTAACTAGGGTATCAAATAATTAGATTAGTTAGTTAGTTAATGAGTGTAATAATTAGTTAGTTAATGGGTGTAATGGAGCCTATAAATAGGAGATATTGTAAGAAAAAAGATTATGAAAAAGAATATTCATTTTTGGGATTGAATTCCCAATTGGTAAAGAAGGGTTGCTCTCGAATCAAACCCATTTACTTTCTATTTCTCTTTTATTTCCTTGCCAATCAAAGTAGGTTTAATTCAATTGGTGTCAGAGCAATTTGATCCAATTATGGCGAAATCAGATATGCAACAAATGCAGCAAAATCAAGAAATTAATTCACAATTAAAGCAACTGTTGAAGATGATGGAACTTGTGAGTGAGAGATTAGATGGCTTAATTCAAAAGGTTTAATCCAACACAGAAGCATTTAAGAGAATTCAAGAAGAGGGTTAGGGAATTGGGGATTCTCAATCTCAAATGCCAGAAATTATCAAGAGAAATCAAGAAAAGCAGAGAAGGCAAGAAGATTTATAGTGGGTGTGTTTGCCGACCATCGGAGAAGAATTAGAGAACGATTTTAGAGGATTCAATTCAACAATGGCTCTTCTGGCTCTGGTGAATGGAAAAGCCCTAAGGAGGGAACTAGGGTTAGGGATTCAGAAAATTCAGGGATTGCAGACCTTCTGACTGTCGGATCTACCTTACGACTATGGGGCTCTGGAGCCGACCATCAGTGAAGAGATCATGCAGCTTCATCATCAAAAGCATCAAGAGACTTACGTCACTGACTACAACAAATCCCTCGAGCAGCTCGACACTGCCATGGCCAAGGGCGACACTTACACATCGTGGACCGACAATCTTGATTTGACAGTGGAAGGGAAGTTCGTTGGCTCCGAGACACACAACTTTGAACTCATTTTTGGGGTTCTTAGTGGTCTTGGTTAGTTCGGCACCATCACCGAGGCTAGGGTTCTGCAAGAGGAGGTGCTAGATATGGTGAGAGGGCTAAGGGTGATTCATGCCCATTTTGCTGAGTTCACCTGGGACACTGATGTTGAGTTCTTAGTGATTCGGCCAAAGAATGACTCGTTTGATTATGTGAAAGTGCCCAAGCTATGGGATCCCAGTGGAGACAGAGGCTTCTTCATCTTCTCCGTCATTGTCTCTGGTCTCTACTTGCCATCGTTGTCATAGTGTTGGAAGAAGCTTCCAGAGGAAGCTGAATTAAATCAGGCGTAGCTTAAGGGTTGGGTCACAACAATTGAGTGGACGGGTTGGTTAACTGAATGGGTTGCTTGGGTTAGAGTATTGGCCCAAATGAATAACCCAGGCCCAAAATAATAATTTTTTTTCTCTTGTATTAAAAAAAAAAAATTCTTGCATTATAACACCACAGCAGTTGTATTTTGACCTTGAGGACAAGGTCAATTTTAAGGGTTTGGAGTTATTATGTACCCAATTTAGTTAAATTAGTTAACCAAGGTATCAAATAATTAGATTAGTTAGTTAGTTAATTAGTGTAATAATTAGTTAGTTAATGGGTGTAATGGAACCTATAAATAGGAGGTGTTGTAATAGAGAAGATTATGAAAAAAAAATATTCATTTTGGGATTAAATTCTCAATTGGGAGAGAAGAGTTGCTCTCGAATCAAACTAATTTTACTTTATTTTCTCTTTTGTTTTCTTACTTGCCAATCAAAGAAGTGGGTTTACTTGTGAGAGAGAGAGAGAGACAGAGAGCATTCTTCTAAATGTATATAGTATGCAGGTTGGACAGTCATGACTTGGTAAGGTTATGTTTTAAGACATTTCTAACCTCTCACCTCCTCGTGTGTGTGTGTTGGGGGGGGGGGGGAGAGATTATTTTGGTAATTTCCATTAGGAATGAAATGATTTTTTCTAGTATTTGTTCGCACTTAGTTAAGTAATTTTACTGTTTTTAGTCGGTGATAAGAATTTATTAAGCTAAAAAGGGTGGTGTTGAAGCAGCTGCAAGGTTGTTTTATTTCAAGGAGTCACAAATTCGAATCCTATGATAAGCTTTCTACTTGCAGAGGGAAAATTGTCTATATTTGACCACGGGGGGAGCCTTGTGCATTGGGCTACCCTTTTAAGAATTTTTTTTGGTAACCTGAAACTCACACCAATTTATTACAACTCTTAACGAACGAACTGCGTAATCGATAGATAAACTGGGGAGATGTATGCTGCCCCTCATGTACATCCCGGTTGAGGTCAAAAATAAACCCGTGTAATTTTTGTGAGGAGTAAATCACAAGTTATTCGGGCTAACCCCAGAGGGCCCCTTTCTAAGAATTTATTAAGCTAGTTAATAAAATAGTTGTCGTAAAATTCTCACAACTACTGTGCTGGCTTAGTTGCTACTTAGTTGCTGCTTTGTAATGGTATTATAATAACTATCGTTTTGTTGCATGTTGTAAATCTCTCAATGATCTTGGGTATCCTGATTTAACACTTCTGATGAGGGCCTGTGAGCAATTTCTATTTTTATTTTTTTATTTTTTCCCTCTTTTGTAGTGCATTAATAAGGCACTGAAAAGTCTTCCTTGCAGTGAGATTGAGCTTCTTGAATATGATTTAGTTTGTGTGTTCTGAGTATCTTGAATAACTGAAATGAAAGGCCATGTTAAAATAGGGTAAACTTTGTGACTGAATTTCTATTAATCACAATTGCTAGTGTTAGCATATTGTTTGAATACCTTGAGTTTTGGACTCATATGTTAGTTTTGTTCATCCTAATATTTGTTCTTTTTCCTACAAATATTCTTTTTAAGTATCATTGTGATTGGATTAGTTTGAGAAAGAAGATTGAAATATTCATGTTTCGAATCAACTATAGATTGTGATGCATTGTTAAATTTGGGAAAGCAAATTCTCTCTCTCTAATTTCTTTATTTTTTAAGCCAAAGCTGGGTCCTAAAGTTAGAGCTCTTTCTAACATTTTTTTCAATTCTACTTTTGGGAAAGGCAAATTCATCTCCTTGGAGGTTTCTTTCATCCCCACTTTATGTTGCAGGTTGCAGAACGAGCGCTCTTTCTGTGGAATAATGAACACATTGTACACTGATTGAGCAGAACCGGAGTGTGATTTTGCCGATCATTTTTGAGGCATTGGAAAAGAACATCCAGTCCCACTGGAATCCAGCAGTCCATGGTGTTGACCGTTAATGTTCGGAGAATGTTCTTGGACATGGATGCCGAATTGTTTGAGCAGTGCCAGAGGCAGTATGCTGAGAAAGTGGCAAAAGCAGGGGAGCTAGAAGAGCGGCGAGAATTGACGTGGCAGAAATTGGCCACAGCTGCAGCACAAGGAGGGTGAGGGAATGTTTTTAACTCATTTCTTGGGGCGCATCAAAGCCATAAATATTGACAGATGGAAATGTTGTTCTCTCTCCCTATTGCTTGTGGGTTTTTTTTTTTTCTTTTTTTAAATTCTTTTTATCCTCCTGTTTATCAAATGAGCAGGGCAATGTATTCTTCTATAATGTATCAATAGTTGCTGATGGCAATATGCTGCAGGTTAAGAATGGTTTGTCAAATATGTTGTTGTATTTTGCCCCTCACACAGATAAGAACTTATTTCTTTATTTCTGCATGCACAAACAGACTCCTACTTCCATATATATGGTATCGTTTCATTCAATGATTCCTATCTGTGAAAGAAATACTGGTGTAAGTAAATCTCTGATTAAGGCAAAGAAAGTTCTTTTTGCTTCTTTGTTCACTCAATTTCCTTTTCCCTAAACTTTGGCTTGCGTAAGATGACATGCCATTGACTTTAGCATCCAACTTTTTAAGAGTATCAGGCAACATCAGATGGTGAGATTTATTTATTTATCTTTTAGATCTGTCTGTATATATATATATTATATATATTAAATAGATGTATAGCAGGGAAGGTTACATCCACAATGTAATTACTGAGCATGGTGCGCTCATACCAAAACATCTGCCATGGAAGATACAGTAATAAGTGCATCACGAGTACACCTCAACAGGGAAAGGAAACAGAGCAGAGAGTAGCTAAGAGCCCACTGCGCAAAATTTAAATGTGGGGTGATTGGCATCTTTCTATTAACAGTGCATGTGATTTTTCACGTAATAATTCGAATTGTACTAACTTAAAACAGAAAATCCTATATTTTCACCTCGACTTCCACGCCATAAGTTGTTTGGACAGAAACCCTTGGACCATACCCCCCATACATGCTCAATACACCCTTCAAGTCCAAGGTCTTTTTTTTTTGTTTTTTTTTTTTTGGGGGGGGGGGGTGGAGGGGGGTTGGGGTTTCACAATCATCACAGCTGTTACAAATTGAAGCATGGATTTTATACAATCACATACCATGTTACTATTATTAGTTTCGGTCCCACTTTCAGTTGCTCATGAGATTCATGAGAAACCAAGAAAAAGTTTAGAAGTTTCACGCCTTAAAGAAGTGATCTACTTTTACTACAAATATCATACGTTCTTGTGAATTAATCATAGATGAGGCTAAGATTTCAATTTAGTACATAAATCAATTGGGATCTTGGTGGCAACATTCAGATATTTTTTTTTGTTTCGTCTTATTAGAGTTCTGTTTGGGATCTTGTTTCACCCCACCTTTTGTGATTCTTTTGTTCAATCTTTGAGTCACGTATTTTAGTTTTTTTTGTTTTATATTTATACTGCATGTTTTCTATATTCCATGCGTAATTGGTAACACCCTTGCTTTTGGGAAATTCGCGCAAACATATTTTGTTTTACCCCCCCCCCCCCCAAAAAAAAAAACTAACTAAAATGAAGTGAAAAAATAGGTTGGGAAGGTCTTATTGGGTTTGATGGTATGCTATTGAGTAATTGATGTCCAAATATTATCTACACGTAGAAAAGAAAAGTTCAGGTTAAGAATGCTGGTTAGAATAAGAAATAAAAATATTAAAATCTCTCTCCTGAAAGGATGAAAATGCTTATAGAATATTAATTATGGCAACTGTTTTTTTTGTTTTGGGGGGGGGGGCTTGGGTTATCAAAATACCAGTAAAATGCATTAAAATTTTACCTAACGTATCAAAATAATAAATTGTTGGTTAGTTTATTAGTATATTTCCATATAGTTTTAGTTTATACTTTCATATTTTTATATTTTTGTGTTGCTTTCAAATACTTATAAAATATCTTGGAAATGCTTATGATATATACACGCACACATATATTTTCATACTAATAAAAGCAGCTTAAAAATTTTCATCCATGATCAGAATACTCCAAAGGGGTCGATACATGCTATTATTCTATTTAGGGCCGAAGAAAAGCTAAACAAAAGAATTGGAAGGAGATTCACATTGTGGATTTCTGCCATATTTTAAAGAACCATCGTTATCTTCTCGTTATTTATTTAATATTTGTCTTAATCATTTACTCCTGATAATATTAAAGTTTAAACTTTAAAGTGGATAGAGACAAAAGTTATACATCTATCATGTGTAATATCAAGACAGAACTTGTAACGACTCGAAAGGGGTAACTGAGTTGGTTCGAATGACGGGTTGAAAGGCCTGAGACCAATAGGTCCCGGGTTTGACTCTTCTCCAGGGGGCAGTTCTTTCTCTAATTGTGAAGGACTATCTAATAGCTTTCTCGGCTGAAGCGGTCAGTCAGGTCTTACCTAGGCTGGTTTACCTCCTCGTAGTTCTTTGCTAGCTAGGGACACGGGAAGGATTTCACTCAGTGCGCACCCATGAATAGCGGCTGTAGACTTTTCCCTAATCCCAGAAGAACAGAACTTGTACATACGTGAAGGACAACCTTAGCAAATGGTACCAGAAATGATGGTGCAGAAAGGTAGATAGATGGAACTCCCCATCTGTTCCCATGGAGCAGCAAATAGAAAAATCCTAATTTGACGAGCTAACTCAAAACCCTAGATAGCTATATATATAGCAGGAATACATATATTAAGCAAATTGGTGGACTTCCCGCGAACTAGTGTCTTCCACTTATTGTGCCCATGTAAGATTTTTGGGTCATTTTCCCTTTGCACTTTTGTCTTACTCTTTGCCACCATGAAAGTTCCTTGTTTAAAAGGGTAGTTCTCTTTTAGAGTTTTTAGTACAAGTCATAGGTTCTTTTGAGCAGCCATGCAAGAAGACAACTTGCGTAGAGGTCCTTGGTTTGAGGAGGAAGACGAGCAGTTGACTGCCATTGTTGCACTTAAGGGGGGAAAAAGATGGGATTCATTAGCAAAAGCATCTGGTACAATTCAATATAGCTCACTCGATAAGAACTTCAATATATATATATGTATATATTGTTTGTGTAGTGAAAGTGGTAGGTTTTAATAATGGGGGATGTTGTTTATTGCAGGCCTGAGGAGGAGTGGCAAGAGTTGCAGACTGAGGTGGATGAACTATCTCCGTCCCAATCTTAAACATGTAGACTGAGTGCAGAGGAAGAGAGGACCATTATTCAACTTCACAAGCAATGGGGCAACAAGTAAGGTTCTCCTCTTTGCTTCAAATATCTCATAACAATTGTGTGTATATATGTATATAGACACACACACCAATATCACAACTCCAAGCAGTATTATCTTTTACAATGATCTGGCCTAGTTTGTAAAGATATATATATATTTACATATATATTGTTTTCCCTCACTTCATAGGTGGTCAAAGATTGCTCAAGGGTTGCCTGGTAGAACCGATAATGAGATAAAGAATTACTGGAGAAGCCATTTGAGAAAGGAAGCAAAAGTTCGAGAACAAGGTGCACTGCAAATTTCTTCTGCTTTTCTCCATATATATAATATATAAATGTTTTCACCTGCTCTTCCCTTCATTAATTAACATATCCATCATATATAGGGTACTGTGATGATCACTTCAAGAACAGTGCCAAACAAGAACCATTGGTTCGGCCAAAACTTGATAGGACAAGTGACAGCAAGTCCGATGAGGAGGAGGAGGAGGAGGAGGACTATAGTTTGAGAACCAACGATGATCCCTCTCAAGCGTTCGAGTTCTCAAACTATGCAATTGCAAGTTCGCCATATGAAAAGCGAATATCGGATTGGTTATCATCGAGTTGGTCGAGTTCTGAGCAAAGTAAAGTGAGCCATCATGGGGATTATGATAATCCAAGTTGGACTCTTGCTTCTGTAATCCAGTTTGGACCTCTCAAGACAGTGGCATTAGCATCTGGGACTCTTCAAGCTCCCTTTGGGAGACTTACTGATTGAACTATCACACTGATTGGTAGTTCTTCCAAGTGAAATGAATGATACATAGACGATCTTTCAACTGTACTTATACCCAGATACCAAACAGACCCCCCCCCCCAAAAAAAAAAAAAACTGTATCTATTTGTGAAAATAGTTTTTCCTTCCTCTGATCGGGTATGTTGCCCAACGATCATACCCCATTGTGTCAAATCTCCTTGTGTTTCTGTTTCTATTTCTATTTCATTGTACTTTTCCGTTTATAGTAGCAACTAATGCAAGACATCATTGGGATATGTTAATTAATTTGAAGGGCAAAATATTCTAAGGTACTTTTGTTAAAAGAAGAAAAAATACTTAGTTGCAAAGCTTGAAAGAATCCAATAATTATAACTACTACTTAGGTCACATAATTTAAAAGCGAAGCGGGAATATCAATTTTTAGAAATTATAAGAACGAGAGAGTTAAGAGCAACTGTTAAAAAATACCTATATATATATATATATTTTTTTTTTTTGCAAAATTATATTGAACTCAAAATATATTTTCAGTTTTTTTTCTTTTCTTTTTAATGTGATATGATTATATTATCTTGCAAATAAAATTTGTAGAAATAATTTTATACATAGTTATTATTTTAGATAATAAATCATCTCGAGATTATCTATAATTATTTAGTGTATTTTAATCATAATAATGTCACGTATCTTTAAATAGTGGATAAGAAATGTATTCATCTCCAGTTCAAGTATTTGACTAGAATTTTTCATCAATTCCCAAACCCACATTGTTATTTACTTAAGTCAGAAAAATTAAGAATTAAAATATACTCAATAATTCCTCCTCTTACATTCAATTCAATTTTCCTTCTATTTTCCATTGCAATCAAACAAGGGATGGGCGATAAAGTAGCTGGAAGATATGAAAATAAAGGTACCATTTTTAAAATTTTGCCTAATTCTAATTTGATAAAAATTTATATCTTTTTTGAGAATTAGTCAGAATGTATTCGTATCTATTTGGATCGATTCAATGTCTCTATATGAATTAGCAATTTTTAATTCTTCTGACTTAGTTTAGAATCCCCCTCTTCCCCCCCCCCCAAAAAAAAATTCTTTTCAACAAATCTATGATAAAAAAATCTATTTTTTTTAAATCTCTTTATCATTTTTAATTTCACCCTGGTGGAAGAGATGCATGAACTGCAATTGTCTAATATGAAGGAAGGTCTTGATTGATCTCTTCATATGTGATAGAGTTGGGTCAAGTGTAATCACAACGCTGAAGATAATATTTTTTTTATTTAGCAACTACATTAATTATGAGATGGGATGAGAGAGTGCCCACGTGAAGTGAACTGAACTAGATATCATAAAATTTATAAGCAAATTGATCCAATCTTTAAATCTTTCTCCATTAATAATTTAAGTGCTCAGATGATTTTAGTAATGTCAAATCAAGTGACCTACCAGAGAATTACATTTGGACATTATTTTAATACAGTATCTTAGACTGAATGGATATAAAAGTACAAAGCTAGATAGAGTTCTTGATCACAAACAAGTTGTTCCAACACTTACTTGAGGGAGAAAAAAAAAAAAAAAGAAAAGAAAAAAATAGAGATGATAAAAGCAACAAAGTGGGGGAAATACATCATCTTCTATTCTCATGTCTCATACACTAGTTTTCAGTTTTGTAGCTTAGATTGAATCAATATAAAGTAAAAATGTCAATCAGAGAACGCCTCATTCAGAAAATAAAAGAGAGTGAGAGAGAGAGATCCCTTTTTTGGTGGAGACAATGTCCTATCTAAGCCTCACTTAGTTTACCATGTATGGATCATTTGAATATAATAACACATCGTGTATGTACAATATAATAGAACTATGTTGTACTAATTCCACAAGTTGCATTCTCTTCTTCTTGATTAGGATAAAAGGAATTCGTTTCTTTTGAATTTATTCTACTTGTCAATTAAGAAAAGACGTCAAGTTCTATTGAACAATTTAGGCTTTGTTTGAGAGAGGGTTGGGATTGGTTGGGTTGGGAGGAATTGGAGTGTAAAGTACCCATAATAGATATTTCATCCTCCAACCCACAATATATGCAAATATTTTAAGAATCCGGTGCACAACATCATAAAAAGCAAGTTTGCAGCTATTCTATGGCAAATTTATGCTTCATTTATGCATAAGAAGAACTTGATTAAGCTTTATAACTTCTAGTTCTAATAACACGCACATACATAGACTTTGTAATGAAACTCTGACACTTTTTAACCTTCAATTCACTGCAGTTTATTGATACAACATTTGTATCCATAGCTTACTCTTTTTTTTTTTTTTTTTTGATGACCCGGAACCTGGGTCGGGTAGGGCCATTGTAGACCCACCCCAACTTCCCAAACCGGAGGGAGAGCGGCCTGACCCAAGGCATCTCCCGTTTAAGTCGCGGTAGTGCACCCAGCGCGATTCGAACTCCCGCCGCCTGCGTTTACGGTTTGAAAGGAGCCCTTCTTGACCACTGGGCTAGACCGCGGGATCAGCTTACTCTTTTCACTCAACTGAAACGATAATAGCTTTTAAAATCCTGTTGTTGTCAAATAAGCATAATTGGGAGAGGTTGGTTGTTCCTAGTCTTAGGACCCTGTTTTGTTGCTTTTTTCTGTTCTTTTGTTTTTCATTATATTTGTGGACTTCTTGTCCTCTTATGTTCTTCCTACCAACGTTTTCATTTACAATAAAATGTGGTTTATCTTAAATTAAAAAAAAAAAAGCTCTAGAAGAAGAAAATAAAAAGGAAAACCATCGCTGTTAACGGATCAGTTGGCACAGAATATCAGAAAATGAAGGACAACAAAATTAATTCAACTTCATGCTACAATATGACAGATGTTGTGGTGGTGACATATAAGAATAGAGAGGATGAGAAGGCAATTACAATAGAGATGAGACGGCATCGAAGGAAGGTGGCAATGGTGCAAGGCTCCCATACATGTCATTGGACTCGTATGCATCCCCGCCCGACTCTAGAACAGTTCCATCACCACCACCACTGTCTCCTGCAGTCCACTTGCCCTGTTTGTTGTTCCTGCACATCGCCAGTACTCCGATGTTATACACACATGCAACTCATATAATAATATGCTGTACTATCACAAATATATTGGAAAGTAGATCACATATTTAGTTTTCATACAAGATGAAGAGGTGTGCTATTCATTTATCTGCCTGTATTTTGTTGAGCAGAAAAAAAATGATTAATTTTTGCTCGTACTCCTAAATTATGACACGGGAAGGTCTATTCTCGATTTGACTAGAGTTATTTTAGCATAATTGGAGGCCTAAGGGTACATTTGGGGGAGTGTGAGATGAGCTCGAGGGTGTGAAATATATATAGTATACATGTAGAATGAGCTTGAGGGTGAGAGTGGTGTGTGTTTGGTAGGAGCAGAATAAAGGGTAGAATGGAATGAGAATAAAAGTAAATATTGAAATTACCCTTATAGGGAAAAAAATTGACAAGTAATAAAAATAAGGGTAATTTTGTAAATGTTACACAAAGACTTGTTCTTCTCATGGAAAAATAAGACATTTCTATAATTTTTGGAAAGAATGACTTTTCTCTGGTGAAGAGTATAGAGGGTAAAATAAGTCCGGCACTCCATCCTTCAAATGGGCAACTAAACAAGAGAATAGAATGATTATGAGAACCCCACATCACCAAATCTTTAAATTAAACACAACAATCTCATTTTTTAACTTAGAAGACAGTATATTTTTTGGCAATTTTTAAACCATGATTTTAGATCTTGATTTGTCAATTCCACCTGTACAGAAAGACCAATAACGGGATCCTAATTTATTTTTCCCTTTCTTTCTTTTAAAAGAAAAAGAAAAAAAAACTATTATGTGATATTTTTTATTACCGTAGTGTGGACCCCCCAGGCATCAATAGTGGCTTTTCATGGCATCAAAATAAAAATTATATGCTTCAGAGGCTCCCCTAAGTACATAAAAATTTCGGTGGAGCTCGGGTTGGAATGGCCCAGGGGGCATGTGGGTATAAACCCATTCTCATCATTTCAAAACTCTACGCACAGTAGGCAAAATTTTAGGATTTTCCTACCCATCATGACAATCAGAAAGGTAAAGAGGAGTTGTTGATGTTTGACAATAAGGAAAAAGAACAAAGAAATTAAAAAAGTAATGAGAGAGAGAGAGAGGAAATGGACCTGCTACCAAGAACACCAGCGTTCATGGTGAGTTGGTCAATGAAAGAAGCAGCTTTGGGGTCCACACTGTAGGCCTTCTCATACTGGACCTCGGCTCCCGCACCCGATGCCACGAAGAAAGCTCCATTTACCATTATGTCCCCCTCGCTCCTCCAATTCCAATCCCTCCATTTCCCCTCCTCTGTTTCCACCCTCTTTGTTACCTATTTTCAATTTTCTTTCATTTTATTAGAAAATATTTATCAAAATTAAACTCATACAAGGAAAAAAAAAATGAGGGCAACTCAATGGATTTACCAACCTCTTTGGCATTTGGGTTGGAAGGAGCAATATATCGATTAGCTTGGCTGTTAATGGTGGGACTCCCACTCCCTCCAATGGCGTACATTTCCCACTGCGTGAAATCGTTGTTCACAACGTGTATGTACCCTCTCCGGCAGCGGGGCATTCTCTGCACCAGCTTCTCTCCGAAGTGATTGAACGCTATCGTCACCTGCATTCCGGAGTCCGGCGAGTAATCGTCGCTGTGACCCAGAAGCATCACCTCATTGTGGTGCGAGAAGTAGTTGTTCGATATGGTGATCCCCGTCGACCCCATCACCGCGTCAATCAGCCCGTCCTTACAGTGCGATAGCGAGCAGTGATCAATCCAGATGTCCTTGGATCCGAATATCGAGATCCCGTCCCCGTCTGATTTGGTCCGGTACCCGTAATGGGTCGGGCTCGATCGGATGTTGGTATCACCCGATTGGTAGCAGTGGTGGATGTGGATGTTGTGGATGATGACGTTGGAGATGTACTGGAGGGTGATGCAGCCTCCGCCGGTGATGTGGACGTGGGCGCCGCGGCCGTCTAGGGTTTTGTAGCTGTTGAAGATGAGCTCCACGGAGAGGCGGATGATCATGTTGGTGGAGAAGACGATCCAGAGGGGCTCGTCCTGGATGACGGCGTGCCGAAGGGTGCCGGGGCGGGGGTTGATGGCGTCGTGGTCGGAGGAGTCGGTGACGACGTAGATGCGGCCGCCCTTGCCGCCAAGGGCGTATTGGCCGAAGCCGATGGCGCAGTCGGCGAGGCGCTGGCGGTTGAGCTGCCAGCTGGGGTCGCACCGCCAGCAGTCGTCGATGGGGTTTCCGGTCTGGCACGTGCTTGGCTGGTCGCTACTTTCGTAGGCCATCATTTGTCTTCTTGACAGGGAAACATTCACTCTTCTGCAGAATTTTTCGGAAGTTAAGAAAAATTAATATTTTTAGGATCAAAATAAAATAAAAAATAATGAGAAATTTGAGAAATTTTACACCAATATATATATATATATTCTACGATGATTTTATTTGTTTTAATGAACAATATTATTTAAAAAAACCTTCGAAAATATTTTTAAAAAATATTGATAAAGATAATTTTTAAAAATTATTTTAAACTCAACATTTGCGTGGCACTGAGGTTACTGTAAAATTGTCAGACAAATTAAAAAATAAGTATCACAAGAATTTAAAAGTTAAAATATTGTTTCAAACCTTAAAGTTGCATTTTAACTTCAGAACCGCTCGACCCTCGTACAGATTCTACGTGAGTGCCCATGCAAAATGCAAAATATATTAATGTAGACATGTCAACTATGGTCTCATTTGACAGCACACAAAAATATAAAAATTTATTAAAAGTTACAAGTTAAGCATTTGGTAAATCTTAACTTTTATTATTTTTTTTTTGTTACAGTAATTTATTCAACTCAAAATTTCATCAAACATACAAAACGTTGCTAAAATTTACTAAAAATTTTACCAAATACTCAAAAATTGTTAAAAAATGTTAAATATTGTCAAAAATTTTATAAAATATCCACAAATTATAAAAATTGTTAAAAAATTACAAATTATTTCACTAAATACACTAAAAATTATAACTAAAAATTACTTAAAAAATACTAAAACTTGCGCTGCCAAATGCCCCCGTATATATTAAGTAAAGACAAATCTTACATGCGTTAAAAAGAGTAATCGGATTCTCTTTTTTTTTTTTTTCATTAGTATTTATTAATTTAATTTTTTTGGGTACATTTACCCATATAGATATTAATGGACGCATAATAGTAAATGCAAAATTAAAAAAAAAAGTAACATAAAATAAAAAGGAGGAAATAAAAGAAAAAGAAAAAGCAGAAAAGAGATGCATTGGATCCAACACCATAGACCAGAGGCTCGAAACAAAAAGTGCCTTGGCAGCCACTAAGGGGTGTTTGGAAGTTCAAAAAAATTTAAGTTTTAGTAATTTTTAGGTTTTTTTTTTACACTTTTTATGTGTTTGGTTGAACAAAGTGGAATTTTTAGTATTTTTTAGTAACGTTTAGGTGTTTGGTAAATTTTTCACTGTAACAAAGTAAAAATAGTAACTTTTAAGTGTTTGATATGTTTTTTTACTGTAGCAAATCAAAAAAATTGTAATTATGAGATGTACTTTGTACTATAACGAATAAAAAAGTGAAAATTTATGATTGTACCAAACACACTAAAATTATAAAATGTAATTTTTGATTTTTTTTGAGTTATCAAACGGTACCTAAATGACATGAAAGAACCCATAATGAAGATGCAAATTAGTTTCCTTTTGAATCTTAATAATAATAATAATAATCAATAATATTTTAGAAAAAAAAAACTATAAAAACAGATATATCAGTTTTTTAAAAAAGAAAAAAAGAAAAGCAAAAATTAAAGCAAACAATTAGACATTAATTCTGACACTGTCAAGAAAAGCACCAAAAATGGGGTTTCGCCAAGTTATTAGTGGCAGTTTGAAGGCATAGCTTTTAGCAAAAAAAAAATTATTTGTTTTTGTTTCTGAGATATTTAGTAAATTATTAATTTTTGTCCATTTTTTTTTTCAAATACAATAATTTTTTGATTCAAAAATTATTAAAAATTGTAAAAATTGTTAAAAATTATCAAAATTTGTCAAAAATTTTATCAAATACTTAAAAATTATAAAAAAAATTATTAAAAATTACTGCTTGATTTACTAAATATACTAAAAATTACAACTGTCATTTTATGGTTAAAAAATGTCAAAAATTGTTAAAATTTAGATTTCGAAACCCTAAATTAGATTAATATGAGAAAATTGAGAACTGATCAAGTCATGTGGTCTCGTCATTGCCACGATTATCGTTAGACTCACTCACTAGTCATAACTCAAACAGAAAAGCTAAAAGAGGGAAGGGTGAGGAAGATCCCAGTTGAGTTTTCATTACCTGTGGACTTCTTGGACAACTGCCTCGGGATCGGGGTGCTGCCCAGGAAGAAGAAGAGTACGGTTGAGCATTGCTCTGCTGAGCAGAGAAAATGAGCTCAGGAGAGAGATCAAGAGAATGCAGCTTCTGTGGAGCATTCTTTCTTTCAGTAAGAAGACGAAGAGCAGTGCTATGGCTAATGGCTTGGTGGGTCTCTAATTTTTCTGGCTATAATCAGGTTAGGATAACGTAATGGCTCCGTTGTCGCTGAATAATGCAGCTAAGGGTTGCTCCGTTTCATGATTGAGAGAAGATGGGAGTGTAAAATTTCTAGGGTAAAATAAGTGGGAGGAGGAGACAATGTGAGCGGTTTGTTTCTCCCCCGGTACTTCTCCAACTCAGGGCCTCTGTTTTCCTCCTATGTCTCGTAATTTATAATCATTTTAACGAGATTTTCGGATTTATTACTGTAATCAGGGGAGAGGAACAGGAGCAGCACAGAGAGAGAGAGAGAGAGAGAGAGAGAGAGAGATAAGATGCTGAATGGAAACTAGTAAATACTAGGTTGTGTGCAAGTGTAACACTCCACATTTTGAATTTCTCATGCAACATAAACTTAACGGAAAAAAAATAATCTGTATAAAAATTATAAAAAATTAGTATTCTCCAAGACTTTCAATTCAGTTACAATATAATATTAACACACTTTTACTTTATATATTATATATATATTACTATTGCCTATGGCCACATTACTTTGGATAAAGGCTGTAAAAATATTTGGAGGGCCACACTCCACACATTAGTGCCCTTTTGAAATGGGTGTGGAACCACCGATGTTGTCACAAGTAGAAGGGTAGTTAGAAGGGGATTGGAGAAGAGTTTTTGTCATTGGGTTCTGCAATCAATTAGAGCGTCCATTTTGCTCCCATTTGAGGGATTTTTTTGCTTTTTGACAACACTAATTAAAAATTAATTTCTTACTATTTTGTTTCTGATTTTTTTAAATGATCAAAATTATTCTCTTATATTTTATTTATTTTAAATCGTAGAAGACCAAAATATTAAATTAATAAAAAGTTATATTTCCTTTTCAATACAAAAAAAAATTAATTTTTTTCTTTCTAATTAAACTAAGCCTCATAAATTTTGAGATAGAAATTTATCCTTGGGCTTTCAAGTACTTTTATGAAGTATATAGATGTCACATTTAATCCAACTGCTCATAATAGCATCTCAAGTTGGTATTTGGTTTGTCAAAAAATTTAAAAATTAGTGTAGAAATAATATATAAAGAAATTTGATTGGAAAAATTAAAAAAATTAAAATTTTTAGTATTTTTTTAGAATCCAAACACCCTCCAAATTGAGGTGAATTTGTACTCATCTCCCAATTTTTTTTTTTTTTTCAGATAATGGTTTACATTTGAGACAGTTAAAATATTTATCAATATATTTTCAATGAAAAAAATGGAGAGAAAATATATTATTCCCATGAGTTAAAGTTTCAAGCTTTTTGTCCATAATTAGCTCAACAGCATGGTTACTTTAACAAAGTTAACCAGAATTTTCGGGGGGTTTACTGCCTTCATCATCCCCAATTAATTGACTTTCGTTCACTTCGTCCAAACAATGTTTTATTTAAAATTAGAAAGTGTTCCTTTCTCAGACTGAGCATGATATATATCACCCTGCCCTCAAATGTCTTGTTAATCATTGAATAACTGGGCCTAGGTAGGGTTAATTTGGTAAATTAAAAAAAGAAATTACCTTATTTTCAACTTTTCTTTTTGTATTATATAATTTTTTTAATCAAAATTTGATTTGGGTTTTATTGCTTAAATTTTAAGCATGTTATTTTTAAGTAATTTTTTGCATTTTTTTAAAATAAGAATAACATTTCTAAAAGTTGTCAAAATAAAATATAAAATTATATAAGAAATGATAAATACATTCTCCCACTCTATATTATTTTTTTCATTAAAACTATTGCAAAGTGAGAAAATTAGTAAAGGAATACATTTATTTTCACCTAATTATATTCAGTGAAAAAAGTCAAAAGAAAAAAGCAATCGGAAAGAAGTTAGCTCCTTTTTAATTTACCAAACTGACCCCAATGTCAGACAAGGATGAGCATTCTTCTTCTACTACGTACATCTGTCATAGTTTTGCTTTGATTTTTTTTAGATACACATTGAAATAAAGCATTGGCTTGTTTTCTAGAGCACATAATTTGTTGAGTGGGTGTGATTTACTAAAAATTACTGAAACAATTTTAAAATTTTAAAAAAAATTTTATTTTTATCTCACTATACGAATTACAAACCTATAAATTGTTTTATTTTATCTCATTTTATTTCACTTTTTGTTACTGCAAACCCACCCATGTAATATAAGAACCGTGCTTTTTATTTTATTTTATTATAAATTTTTTTAATTCTTAATTTCTTGAAAAAAAAATTCACCAATAGGCACATTCCATCATCGGCCCGGCGATGTTGACATCTTGTTGTTGAGCTTAATTCACAGGTCATATAACACACACACACATTTATTTGCTTTTGTCACGAGAGTAAATTAATCATAAATCATACTAGTGTCTTTTAAATACACTACTAATAGTCTAATCGATGCTTCTTCCTCATTGGTCTCCCCCGTTGAAAGCGAAATGCAGACTTCTCCATTTTTTGAGGATCTCTTGGACCCTTTCTAGTAATTATCCGATAATAATTATTTGATATAGATCATATTATCTTCTATATTTAATTTATTTTGATTGAGCGCCCATACGCATGCATAGTAATTACTCTTTATTTCATGGCATATCTTAAAAGTTAGTATTTTAATTAGATTGAGTAATGTTTTATATAAATGGCTAGAAAAATTATTCATAGACAAATAAAATATTTTTTTATGACAATATTTTTAATGTCAAATATATAGTAACGGTAAAATGATCTTATTTTGTGAAAGTAACATATATCACTAGCTAAATTTTTTATTTCAGTTATAAATATGATTTTTATCATTAAAATTCACGTTTCTTAGATTATTACTCATAAAAAATGCAATTATATTAGAATTGTTCTTCAGAAAATGATATTCAAATAATAGGATTGTGGCACTTTTGTTATAAAAAAAATTGATCTCTCTCTCTTTCTCACTTAAGTGATTGACTATAATGAAATTATATTATTCTTGTAGGGTAACCCTTCTAATATTAACATAAAATAAAAAAAATATTGGTAGAAATTTTAAATAACTTATCAATTTAAAGTCAAAATCATTAATATTATGTTAAAATCATATGTTAAAATACCCTTCAATTAATCTAGTAGTGATTTTTTTTTTTTTTTGGGAAATAATATGATAAAGTGATGATGATTTTATATTTGGAATTAAAAGAAGGAAAATGTTGAACTCAATAATTTTGGAGAGAGAGACAGAGAGAGAGAGAGACCATCTCACTTTTTTCCATGCATCCAGTAGATCAAATCAAACAAAAGTTCATAGAGCACATACCATAATCTTATTTTAATTGCGAGTACGTAATTACCACAAGCAACTTTGTCTCAATAAATTGCGGGGGTGTCTTTGAAAGTTCTTATGTCAACTTTTCTGCGCATGCTTGTGTTGGTCTTGTTTTACTAGCTAGTTTTTATATATCTCCACTAGTTACATGCACGTGAATGCCCTAGTTGTGAGTTCTTATAATATATTTAAATTTATAATAGGTGAAAAATTAACATATGTAATACAATATATATATATATATATCGCTAGTTAACTATTATGAGTACAAAATTTAATTAATAAGCGTGAATTTTGTGAAAAAATTATTGCAAAAAAATAGAGTATTCATAATTAAAAAAATAAGTAATAAATGTCTCACAATAAACTTTCAAAATTCAACCATATATTGAAAATAGTAACACGTGTCAATTCGGTACAAACACATATTAATAATGAAAGTTCATAGATCGATCTTTGAGTAAGCGAAAAAAAAATTGATCTAAAAATAATTGTGTAAAATGTTTTTGAAAAAAAAAAAACATACTCTCATACTTCAAAAAAAATATTTTTTAAGAACACAAGTGACCCCGCAGGCGTAGGACGGTTGGTACTCGGGCAGCAAATTGCACTTAAGGATGCAGGTTCGAGTTCTGGCAGCCGCAATGTGAGAGTTTCACCCTCTTGTGGGGGTGACTCCTTGTGGGCACCAGGCACTAATCCTCCTGTCTAAAAACCGCCGTGTACCGCGATTTATCTCCTCCACCATTCCCTTGAGGCCGGAGTGGGGGCTCTAGGAGCGAGGGTATCACCTTTTGCACCCAAGAACACAAGTGAAAATGTTTTTTTCTTAAAAAATATTTTATATTGAAAACATAAAACTGCGCAGTGTCCATCTGTCTGTCCGTCATCGCCTTTCAAGATCTTCAGATTTGGAGCAAGATCGGATTTGGATAATGTTTCGTTTTAGGCACTACTCCACTCATGTGAAATGGTTTAAGAAATGGTAAGCTAGTTGAAGACTTTGCTTCCAAAACATAAATGGAATACGCAGGCGTCCCAGAGACCCTCATTTTTGACTCGTAATACACTTGTAGGTCCACCTCCCTGACCTTTTTTCCCTGTTGGATGGGTCCCGCAGCCCTCATGCTTTCAACCTATTGTCAGTATTTACCCGTGCCAGTCTTTGGACGAAAAAAAAAAATAATAATATAATAATAGTAATATTAAAAATTGATGTAAATATGACTTGAAACAAAATTTGATAGAAAGGAATTAATAATTTATTTTATAATTTTTAGTAACTTTTAATATTTTTAGGTGTGCTAAACGCTAAGAAATTTAGTGACATGCTCTAGATTTGCTTTTTTGAGCGATGCAGAAAATTATGGATAAATACTCTCGTAAGTGTTAGAATATTCTATATTAAATATGAGATATTTTTTTATATATATTACCTATATTAAAATATTTTATATCTTATTTTTTAGTAAGTAGTTAGTTTATTTGGGCATGTAAATTATTACTGTACATACCTCTCATTATAAGTCTATAATGCCTCTTCTTAATCTTAATATAATTATGACAAGATGTAAATCTTGTAATTTCGTTCCCCAATTCTATTTTTTTTTTGTCTTTTACTTTTTACTTTCAATATGGTATCAGAGTCATATTCCGTGTTTTGATGTAGTATCATTCTGTTGCACTATTTTTCCTCACCACAAATTTCTTTTTCTTTCACAGTCTGAATCGATTCTTAGAAATTCTTTTGACCATTCTTATTTTGATTCTGACATCTATTTCTTTATATTTTACTGTCTCAGTACATTTTTTTATTTAGGATGATCTCTTAACATTATATCGCTTATCCTATTCATAGTATCGTTTCTTGACGGAATTAACTATAATATACTAACAAATATCAATCTTTTTTTTAGTGGTCATAAATTCTAGAGAGTAAGATGCTACTATTTCTCTTTCGATACTTTTCAATTTTGTCTTTCTTGCTCCATCTTCGTAAACTGTATATGTTGCTTGGTTATTTTTCTTTCTCTAATCTAAAAAATAATCATATCAGCGGCAGCAAAATTTTTTATGGGAACTCACCATCAAAACTTGTTATTTTGATTCTAACATCTGTTTCTTCGTATTTCACCATCTCGGTATATTTTTTATTTAGGATGATCTGTCAACATTATATCGTTCATCCTATTCACAGTATATTTCTTGATGGAATTAACTATAATACACTAACAAATGTCAGTGTTTTTTTTATTGGTCGTAAACTCTGGAAAGTAAGATGTTGCTATTTTTCTTTCGATACTTTTCAATTTTGTCTTTCTTGATTTATCTTCGCACAATGTATATCTATTTGGTTATTTTTCTTTCTCTAATCTGAAAAATAATCATATTAGTGGTAGCGAAATTTCTTCAAGAAGTCACCATCAAAACTTTTTTTTGATTCTGATCTCTGTTTCTTTATATTTCACCGTCTCGGTACATTTTTTTTTTATTTAGGATGATCTTTCAACATTATATTGTTCATCCTATTCACAGCACCGTTTCTTGACGGAATTAACTATCATACACTAACAGATGTCAATCTTTTTTATTGGTCGTAAACTCAAGAGAATAAGGTGTTACTGTTTTTTTTTTCGATACTTTTCAATTTTGTCTTTCTTGATCCATCTTTGCACACTGTATATTTGTTTCGTTATTTTTCTTTCTCTAATTCAAAATAATCATATCAGTGGCAGCGAAATTTTTTCAGGATCTCACCATCAAAGCTTCGTCATCGTTAGTAGCTATACAACTCCAAATTCTACACTTACGACTTTTTCTGTTATCTGGTTCAATTGTTTTTAGAATGTTCTTATTGCCAAACTCAAAATAGTTTACCATCTTGAGTTTAAGGAATGGTGTTAGAATATTCTATATTAAATATGAGATATTATATATATATTTGCCTATATTAGAATGTTCTATATCTTATTTTTTAGTAAGTAGTTAGTTTATTTGGGTATGTAAATTATTACTATACATATCTCTCATTATAAGTTTATATAAATGTCGTTTCTTAACTTTTATAATATATGACAAGATGTAATTCTTGCAATTTCTCTTTCTAATTCTATTATTTTTTGTCTTTTATTTTTTATTTTTAACAGTGAGAGTTTAAAAAAAAAAAAAATTTGAAAGATGGGTGTTAGGGAGTATCTAGAATCTTTGTTAAAATTATATTGAAGTTTTTCCATTGATGGACTAATTCCTAATCCATCCCAGAATGAGATATATCTATATATCACGAACCAGCACTACCAGAACTCTAAAATGGGTTCTTATAGCAATCTCATTGGCCCTTGGGGATGCTGGTGACGGATTGGCTAGCTTTGGCTGCCCTTGGGAAGGCTGATTTTTGGATGCACTCCACGTGCTTGACAAATTGTCCCGTTGGCTTGTTGCTTTGGTATGAATTGGTGGGTGTGTCATGACACCTAGGATACCTTGTACATACCTTGTGTAGCCTTAACTACTGTTATGGTTGTTATGGGCAGTAATGCTGCAACCTTAGCTTAGCATGGCTAGTTTTGGGTTAGTATGGCATGGCCTTGCAGTCTAGCTTGGACAATTCTTGTGCCTTATAATGGTACAATGGACATTGGGAGGTTGATTTGGCATGTGCTAGGTTGTACCCTTGCCGTGGCCTTGTGAATATAGTACATGAGGTTGCGTTTTGGAGCGCACACAACGTGCTCGTCAAAATGCTCTAATGACTTTATAGCTAATTCTTGCACTCTAATTATCTGGGCTCCACTTCTCCTACTTCTTTGCTATCTGAATTGTGTAATTAGCTCATTCAAGACATGAAATCATCAAACACCAAAGTAGTGGAGGGATTAGGGATATGAGATACAACCATAAGACTGAGCCCAGAGGGATAAAAGTATCGATTAACATGCAAAAAAATTCGTAATTATACAATCTTACGTGCTAGTCACACATATTTTACACTATTGTAAGGTAATTTCCATCATATTTTCTATCGAATGAAATATTATATTTTAGAAAATTAAGCAAAACTAAAAAATGATTACCCTCTATTAGATTCCCTAGGATCTTTATAAAATAGTGAATATATACGATATTTTCATACATTTGGAGAGCATTGTTCATCTCTCTTAAAATTTTTTATACTAAAAGGAATTTCTTACCCTTACTTTATTCTATTTCTTTGAAAAAATAATAAAGAAAATTTTGTTGATTTGGTAAGCGAATATTTTAAGTTTTTAACATGATAAGGCATGTTTAAGAAAAACTATTACATGATCCGTTGAATAAAGAACTTTTAAAATAAAAAAGGTAATAATCTGACATGAATGCATAATAGATAGAATTAGAAATTAAGATGAGAGCGGGGTGGTGAGTGGTGAGAGCTTAAGATCAACATCATTCGAGGGGGGCCGATTCTACAGGGGGGGAAGAATCTATACCAATGCTCTGAGAGCTGGGTGTAGGAATATTTTTTCAAAGGAAAATAGGGCCCACAGAGAATTTGTTGTCCTCAATCATTGTGCTTTGTCCAAGTTAGGAAAAGGCAAAGGAGATTCCCCCATGTAGTTTTGACACTGAGCCCCTGTTTGGTAGCAAGGATGGAAGAGTGCCGGAGAGAAAATGAGAGATGTTTTTTTTTTTAATTTTTTAATTTTTTTAAATTATTTGGTTAGACGAAAAGAAATGAATGATATTATGCATATATATGTATACATATGTATATTATAATTTACATTTTGTTTAAAAAAATAATTTAAAAAAACAGATGAGATTTACATCTAAAATTTTTCTTCTATTATCTCTTTTCACTATCCTTTCCTTTTTACTTTCACTTATGTGGAAAAAAAAAGATTGATGGGCTCCGCATATTTTCCCTCGTCGCATTTTCCTTTTCAAACCAAACAAGAGTAAAGTTTTTACTCATACACCAAGGGTAGGATGTCAACGTAACCGGTGATGTAAGAAATTAATTTGATCCTACTTTAACAAGATAGCGAGATATGCAAAAATTAAATTTTGATAGAATTTGGGATAGGACAGAGCATGGTAAAATTTTCTTACTCTGTTCTTATTGGGTTTGAAATTACAGAAATATTTTTATCAATCTCTTTTATATGTTGAGAAATTGAAATGTTTGATTGTAATGTTAGTTTTTATTATTTTCATTAATTTACATATTAGCATTTTTATCTTTTAATTAATAATTAGTTTGTATATATTTTTATTTATTACTTCATTTTAAAAATAAATTAATAATTTTTTTAAAGTTCATGAAACGGAATGTGTCAGGGAGAAAAATTAATTAGTAAAGTGAGCAGGGGAAAAGAACTCCTCCACTGTTGAATCAGGGGGGTTTAGTTGAGGGTTTCTTTGTGGTAATCAATGATCAAGTTAGAAATTTTTTTTTTCCATTTTCGATTATGAATTGGTATTAAATTATAAACAATTAAGTTTGAGATATTATATACTACTAGTAATAAAAAAATTTTGGGCCAAAGACTTATCTGAATTAATCCACCACAGCTCTACTGGTAACTAAACCCTTGTGCCTGATTGGTAAACAAATTAAGGAACTTTGGGAAGCTATATATAAATATATATAACTAGCGTTTAGAGTGGTTAAAAAAAAAAAGAAAAAATAGTAGTTTGTGATAATTTTGGTGTTTAGTATTTCTAACTCAATCACGTTTTTTTTTTGATGAATAGTGTGACTTTTAAACTTTTACGGTAAAAAGTTTAGAGAGAGAAACCGTGGAAACGATTTTTTTAGATCCGTTCCCACAAATTTATGTTAGAATATTTTTAAAAGTTGTTAAACTTTTAGACTTTTGCAGGAAAAAGTTGAAGAGAGAAATTATAGGAACGGTTTTTTAGATCCATTCCCATGGATTTATGTTAGAATTTTTTTAAAAGTTGTTGAACTTTTGGATTTTTGCGGGAAAAAGTTGGAGAGAGAAACTATAAGAACGATTTTTTAGATCCGTTCCCATGAATTTATGTCAGAATTTTTTGAAAGTTGAACTTTTTAACTTGTGCGTGAAAAAGTTGGAGAGAGAAATCGTGAGAACGATTTTTTCTGATCTATTCTAATGGATTTATATCAAATTTATTAAAATTTGTTGAAAAACTACGAGAGTTTGTGAAAATTTTATTTTGGTTTGTAAAAAAGTATTGTGATTTTGAATAATTTGTTGGGATATGTAGATATATATATATATATATATAAATTTATAGAGATTTTACAAAGTACAAAGTGGCTAAAATCACAAAATGTGATAGAGAATTTTCAAAATTTTTAAAAATTTTCAAATTTTATTTTTTCTTTTTTAACACACCAAACGATGCCATAATGGTCTGAATGCAATTGGGTTACCGCTTATGAAGACCATGGGTTCAAGGTTCAAACAGCAGTCTGTGATCTGAAGGTTTTCCATGACCCAAATGAGTGAAATGACTTGAAAATTGTTTGCTTGCTCTGTTTTTGGTCTTCATGAAGGACTTTTTTCTTGACAAAAATAGCCTTCTTTGAATGACACCTCATACTATACACCTAGCTTCTTTACTTTGTTGTTTATCTGTTGAAGCTTTGGTACTGTAATCACAGTAGTGAGGCCAAAGTCCTATGATGTTAAGTGGGTTTTAATTAACAAGTTTCTACTATAAATACATTTGTTTTGACTTGGCATGTCCCACACGAGATTCTCAAAATTTTCTTCAATGATACAAAACTCGATGTAAAATTGAATTACATGAATTGATTCGACTTGATTCAGACATTCAGGAGGTATTTTGACAACTGGTCTCTATGTTTAATTAAGCTAATTAATTTGGCACAGGAAACCATTAATTTTTCTTTAAGCAGTACAAATTATGCTGCCTAATTAATATTAAATTCATGCTGCAATATCCTTTACATAAAACCTAGCAGAAATCTTCAAATTAACTATCTAGTATAAATACATACATACATACATATACATACATACATATGTGTATACATATGTATCCCAACAAACCGTACGTACAAACAATTAGCTACGAAAGTTGGTATTGACAAAAAATAACTAGTAATCAATAACCGGCAATGAGCTACCTACATGTGGATATCATCGTCAACTCAGGTTCCATCCTCGGACCGGTCCATAGCAGTAGCAGAGGAGGTTGGACCATGCTGGTTTTGGCTGTTGCCCCACGACTCCCTCGGAATATTATGGTGGTTGTTTATATCAGTATCCGCATCCCCTTTCTCCATTCCTTTTTGTTGTTGTTGCTCGTCAGAAACCATATTGTGCTTGTCTGATTCATCACTCTCCATCATCATCATCATCTTCCTATTGATATTGCCACTCCAACCCAAATTTGCCGTTGCAAATAGCAGAATCAAGCAAAACAATATAATCTTCGTATCCATTGATCGATCGAAATTTCCAAGCTATTCACCACGCTTTAAAACACCATGTGCCTACTTATATATATATATATAAGCTAGTGATTGTCGTGGGTGGAATAGCCTAGAAAGATCGGATTGTGGATTGTCCCACCAAATTGAAGTCCGATCGTAAGTTGGTTAAATGATTAGTTAAAGTTTTAGTGCTCCAATTTTTTTACACCTAATTCGTATAGATATTTTTCTCTGAGGGAAGCATACAGGATGATTCAATATCCTCGCTTTCAAATGGAAAAGTGCCACTTTAGCCGGTAGAGAAAAGTCTGCCTTTTGAATGATTTACATATAGAAATCATGAATTTATGGAAATAAAAAAAAAAAATTAAAATGGTTTGTCCTCATTGCTTTTGAGCGATTGATCTTTTTTTTTTTTGCGTTACTCTTGCAACTAAAATTGAAAGGTGCTGGTCTATTTCATCCTCTTTCTCTAGCGCGCTCTCTCTCTGTATCTCTCTCTCTCTCTATATATATACATAATATATAATAGATTATATATATCATTTCCTGACATGGGTTGTTGATGTTCTGCTAATTAATGGAAGAAATTAATGGTACTATTTGACACAATTAATTAAAATGGACAAATTAAAGTAGAGAAAATGGAATGAATTAATTCCGATTTAGAAATTGTGAGCTTTTTTACAGTCGGTAATTTATTTCCTGATATGAGTTTTTTTTTTTTTTTTAATGTCTATGATTGAGTTGGGTGTAGCTGGTTCTTAATTCCTCGGATGGACGTCACAGTACCTTGTCCCAAAAAAACCAAAAAAAAAAAAAAAGAATTTGCGGTGAGCGATTCCATCTCCATTCGGAATCTTATCCAATCTCTCTGAAAACAGTTCTCTGGCCTAAAGCCTGTTAAAAATATCTACTGAAACAAAGGGATATCAAAAAAAAAAGGAACTGATAAGATTCGTTGAAAGGTTGCTGCGTACACAATCTGGAAATGATAGATTTTCTGATTAAAACTCGCTAAAAGTCACTGGTGCACAATTGATTATGAGGTGTGAGAACTTAATATATTATTAGAACGCCCACCCAAGTTGTGGTATGTCACAATCGGAGCAAATTCCTTCCTTCCGATATATATTTTTATTCATTAATCACCTATCAGTATTAGTGGTTCTCTCTAGATGTACATAATGACTGTCAAGAAACTTATAAATTTAAAGATAGGCATTAATTGCCAGTGTTTAAGTGTAAATAATGAGTATATTTGGAGTGATAAAAGATAAAATAAAATGAGATAAAGTAAAATAAGTTGTGGGTTTATAATTCCTGCATTGTGATAAAAAATGAATATTTTTAAAATTTTTAATATTTTTCACAATTTTTCAATTTTTTTTTTTTTTTGTCATCCCAAACAGAGTTATTTTTATACAAGTAATTTTTAAACAATAACACGCGTACATAATTGTTATTTTTTCATGTGTCCTTATCTCTGTGTTGGAAGAAATTTGTTCATCAGAATAAGGGTTTTAATAACTCGTTGGCCTTCATAAAATTTCTTTTATGATGTGTGTGTGTATATATATATATAGGAATGCATACAATTATAAATACCTGCATATATTGAACCAATTTTTCCATACTTATATATTTGCTGGATTTAATTGGACTAGCACCAGATATAATTCAGATGAAAGAAGCAAGTAATGCAGCAATAATTTGCTTGATTCTTTCCACTTTAGAACCTTACTTTCCATAATGTGTGTGTTTATATATATGTATATATATATATATATATGCACTCACCACTAGCCTTTAACACTTAACCAAACCAAGGGCTCATTGAACCAATCGCAAAATTTTGCTCGTTTGGGCCACATTCTTCAAGCTAAAACGTATGGAGTTGATCAAAATAGTCCTATCCTAGTAGTAGCTAGGCACATCGATGAAATTAACCTGCTTAATTCATTTTCAAATAATACAATATACAGGCAAAATGCATTGTATTTAGAATTGTTTAAATTTATTTAAATTTATAAGGCTTATAATCTCGTACTTTTACGATGAATAAAAAATTAAAATTTTAAAAAGATTTAAAAAAAAATACTCCTAACAGTGCCGACATTGTTCACAATATAGTGACAACTCATTTCCTTGAACATGAGTCGGTATGTACGTTTTCCTATATACATATATGTGTTGTCTTGCAAGGAGTCCCGACGGTTCCAACGTGGGTGCCTAACTCTTTCTTGGAAGCTTACACTACCGGCCAACGACCTGAAAAACGTGTGCGTTTTTTCATTTTCGTATCCAACGACATCTTCCTGGCTCAAGCCTGTAAATTAAATCAAAAAAATAAAAATACAATATATACATGAGACGTGCTTCTATTAATATGTTTAGAGTTGTACAAATTAATATAAATTTATAAAAATTGTAGTATCATAATTTGTACCGCAAATAAAAAATTAAAATTTTATAGAAATTTGTAGTAAATTGTAGTGCTCCAAACACCCCACATATATATATATATATACAGGATTATGCATGTAAATGTTAAAAACTTACAAAATTACGCCTTCCTTTGGCCCCGTTTGGTATCACAAAAATATGTAAAAATCTACCAAAGGTTACAAAGTAGGTGTTTGGTCAAAACTTAACTTTTACCATTTTCTGCTCTGTTACAGTAATTTGTTCCACTCAAAAGTTACTAAAAATTTTACCAAACACATAAGTTATTAAAAATTGTTAAAAATTATCAAAAATTTTACCAAATACTTAAAAGTTGCTAAAAATTACTAAATATTGCCAAAAACTTTACCAAACACCTAAAAATTATAAAAAATTGCTAAATTATAACTTGTTTCACCAAACACACCAAAAATTACAACTAACAACCTTTGACTAAAAATTACTAAAAATTGTGCCTTCAACACCCCTTAGTAAATTCACAAAGTTGGCTTAATTTTAATTTTTTTTCATTTTATATAATTTTCTTTTACCAAAATTTATTTTTTTATTTTTTTTGTTATATGAGTTTTTGGTATGTTATTTATAATTTTTTTAAAAAATAAATCACAAAAAAAGCCCGCAAATAGAAAACATACAAATGAAAAGAAAGTGTTATTAAAATGATGTGTTATTTATAATTTTTTAATAATTTTTTCGTTGTTTAAAATGTAAATAAATATTTAAAAATTATCAAAAGAAAAAAATTAAAATTAAAAAAATAAACTCATATAAAATAAAAAGAAAATCAGAAATAAGCTACCTTCTTTCGAATTTACTAGACTAAAGCTTAAGAGAAAAAGATGAGAGAGTGTTTACTTTAATACTAATGTCATATTATCAGAAAAAATTACTAGGATGATATAATAATTTAAAAAAATTTTCACTTTAAAAAAATTAATGAATTAATTTTTTTATTATATAAGTATTATTACCACATCATTTTAATAACGTTTTCTTAAAAAAGAAAAAAATCTAATAATTTTTTTTTTTTAATTCACATAACCAGGAAGCTATAATTTGTTAGGTGGGAGACACTCAGGAGATTGACAACGGTGTCTTATTATTTATTGCATCTCTTATTCGGTGAGTTTAGTGGAAACTTGTGATACGAATTTGAATGGGATACCGAATCCCATGCATAGAGAATTGTATATTTTGAACGCGGACGGAAGGATAAAAAGTGAAATAATTTATAAGTTTGTAAATTGTGTAATGAAATAAAAAATAATAATTTTTAAAATTTTTTTATTAATTTTTAGTAAATCAAACGCACCCTGGTAAGACGGGATACTACATCCTCTTAGATGGGAACAAGTGGGATATAAATAAAAATTGAATATAATTATCTTGTTACGAATTAATAAATTTTGAGCCAATTAATTTAGAAAATAATGTTTTAGTCTAATTAATTTTAATTCAAGAAACTAGCTTAATTAAAACAAATAATTAATTACAACTTATAAATTTTGTATTCATAAATTCAAAATAAAATATTTTAAATTCATGAAATTGATTTCATTTTTCAAGCTATGTAAAAGTTTGTTTTATATGATTCATTTTAAGAAATATTTATAATTCAGATTTAATAAATTAACAAAACTATTTATTGTGAAATTTGAATTAGCTAATTATACAAATTAAAAATTAGTCATTAAATATTTTACGAAACGTGATTTTTTTTTAGTTGTTAATAAAATAAGAATACTTTTATAATAGTCATAGAAATATTTATGTCATTTAATCTTATTTACAATGAGCATTTTAGTCACTTAGGCTTGTTAATAAATATTTTATGTTATTCAAATATGTAGTGTGTTTATAATTAAAGTGGCAGCTTATTTCCTTTTCCGGTATCATTTGGGAAGTAAGAGTTAAATGACTTATTGCCTAATTGGTTTATTTGCTTATTTATAAAATGATTGAATTTATTTTCTTACATTTTAATCTTATTTAAATTTTCAAGAATAAAAATGTCAAATTAATAAAAACTAAAATGCTAGCTAAAAAAAAAAAATCACCTATCTTATTTCTCAAACCAATCCTTAGTTAGGCTTTCTTATTTTCACTCTCTGTATTTCAACATACTATCAGAGTTTTTCTAATGTGCCCTCTAAGATTGAATTTGGGAAAAAAAAATTAATTTTTTTTGTACCTACCTACTAACTAATTTTTTTTTTTTTTAGGTTTGAAAAGGAAAAAAAAAATAGCTTTTTAGTACTTACCTTTTTAATTTTTTGATAATTGGATATTTTTGCTCTTTAAAATTTTTAAAAATTTAAAATATAAGAAGATAAATTTAATTATTTTTAAAAAAATTAAAAAGTTAATTACTAAAAACTAAGTTACTAGTTTTTTTTTCTTTCGACGATGACTAAGAAGGCGTTTGGAGTGACAAAAAATAAGATAATTTAAGATAAATTATAAATTTATAATTTATGTAGTAAAATAAAAGATTAATAATTTTTAAAAATTTTTTCAATTTTTTCATTTCAACAAACCACCCTAAATGTTTTGGGTGACATCATCAACCAAAATTCGTGCTCATCCCCCCCCCCCACCCCCATTTTTTTGGGCTAAGTAGTATTCCTATTACGCTGTGATACCATTATTCCACTGCCACAATTTTTTGGCTTACTGATCAGTCCCCTCAATCAACCCGAACCAAGAGTAACCGTACCCGTGACTGCGTCTTCACACTGAGCAGGTTTGATCAAAATTTCACGGAAAATGGCCTTAACACGGACGGCATTGCAAAATGTACCGTAGAAATTGAAGTGCGGAGATTTCATTAATACTATCTTTTGGGACAATGATGTGCTTGAAATTATATAAAATTATAAAAATTAATATTTTTTATTTTATACAGTGAATAGAGAATTTAAATTTTATTATCTTATAATTCGTATTTGTATTGATTTGTAAAATTTTATTTTACTCAAATAAGATCTAAATTATTATTCTTGGAATTTTATCTTATGTTAACACATCTTACCCTGGAAAACCAAACATAAAAGCTTGGTAATTTTAATTGTTGCGACTAAATTACAAGCACGTACAACGAATTGATCAAAACATACTTATTTTCACAAAATCTTCTCAAGTATGTCCACACCCTTTGTTTCAATATAGCCGAATGTAGAACCAAATAAACTTTGCATTTGGAAAACTTAAGGTGTCGTTTGGGAATGCCAACTAGTAGCTGGCTATTTTGTAGTAACATTGTAACAGATATTTTATTATATTTTTAAAATTACCAGATTACCCTTAATCATACTTCTAAAAATGGGTCGACCTCTCTGAGTTGGTAGGTCGACTCATTCTTTTAGATTTTGAGAAGTTGTGGCATTTGTATTAAAGGTATTAATATCAATATACAAATTTAACTGTAACTAGCTTGGCTTCTCAAATTTAGCTAACTAGTAGCTAGCCACAAAAAAATAAGCTAATTGGTCCCCGAACCATGCCTAAGAGTTCTCATCAACTGAGAGTTTGGTGTTTGAACATCAACACGTAGGGGTGTTTGGTTAACAAAAAGTTGATCAAAAAATTCAATAAAAGTAGAAAAATGTGATATAAAAGTGATATGTGAAAAATTTTAATTAGAAAAAATATAAAAATTAGTTAAAATTAATAAATTTTAATAATTTTTTGTGCCACAAAATAGGACCATGATAGAGAGTCAAGCCAATTTTGTCACTGTTTACGCAATTCATTCGTCTTTTATTAGTAATCCAATTCAAAAATAGCTTCCTTTGTTGGCAAACAAGAGACGTCAGCCTCCGTCGTACTGAATTCGTCTTGCTGCTCAAGATTATTTCGAATTTGGAACTCAAACCTCGGCCTACAACAAAAAAATTTTTAATTTTTTTAACATATTTTATATTCTTTGTATTTAGTAAAATTTCTATAAATTTATATATCTATATATTCTAAAAAATTTTTACAAATCCTAATAATTTTTTTATAGATCCTAAAAACTTTTTAACTATTTAATAAATTCTGACATAAAATTATTCTGATGGAACAAAAAAAAATCATTCGGACGATTTTACTTTTCAAAAAATTAACACAAAAATTAAAAAATTTTATTATTCAACTTTGAAAAATGTAATTAGGTGATTAAGCGTAAAAGTCAAAAAATTTTCAATCACATTTTTCGCTGATTATTATCACCCAAACGATCTCTCTTACTTTGAACATGAAAGTACAAGCATTTACACACCAAAATGTTAATTCTTATACGTCTCACAATTTGACAATCACAATATTATTTCACATACCGAAGAAGTCTACAATTCAACATATCCAGGGGATGTTTGATTCATTAAAATTAATCAAAATTTATCAAATTTTAACAATTTTTTTTACTTTTTTTAATCAAATTTTAACATATATCACTTTTGCATCAAAATTTTATATTTTTACTATATTTTTTTACTAAACTTTTACCAACCAAACACTTCCTAAATCGAGATCTATCAATCATAATAACCATTGTGGTAAAAAAATAAATAAATTAAGTGTTAGAGTGATAAAAAGTGAAATAGAATGAGATAAAATGTGATTTTAAGAAATTTTTTGTATTTAGTACACACATCTCATATTATATTTTTTGGATATAACAGAAAGATTCTCGATTCGAAAGATTAGATTTCCGTTTGGACGAATTCAAAATTTTGTATCAGTCATTGCCTCTTTGTAGATCAAACTAGATTCGAAACGGTTTCTACAATCTATTTAGACGGAAGTTGACTATGCGAATCCATCAGAATGATTTCTGGAGGCCCATAAAAATCACAGTGGGTGTTAATCGTAGCTAAGAAGTTTGTAGCGAAAATGGTAAAACATTTTTACTATTTGACTAACTGAATTCCAATTATCGACTTTTTTTAGAAGATATTAAACTTTTTTTGAATTTTGAAAAGATAAGAATATAAAAATGTAATAGAAATTTTTAAAAATTTTTACTAAAATTTGGTGCACCAAACATACCCTAGATTGATTAGAAATATTGGCGACATTGTTTCCATGAAATATATCAACTTTGACCCTTTTTGTTGAATGAATAAATGGATTCATAAAGGCGTAACTTGATTTCGATCCTTTCACACGGTAATTTGATATAAATAATAAATAAGTAAATTATTGTATAAGACTATAGTATTACAGATTTTAAGGAGAGTTTAATATGAGACTGCTTGGATCTTTAATTTTATCAACAAATTTATCAATCTTTTTAATTTTTTTAGCTTTTTAAAATTTCTCCAATTTTTTGAAATTTTTTTTAACTTTTATCAACTTTCTCTAAGTTTTACAAATTTTTACTAAATTAATAATTTTTTTTAAATAACACTTGACAGCAACATGATAAAAGTTAAAAAAAAAAAAAATTCATTTTTTGTTGCATTCCAAACGGTCCTACGTTTGTAAGCAATGTTGTTTGTGAACTTAGAAGTTATTTTCAAATCCGCAAAAGTAGGTAAATTTGGGAACTAAAAAAATTAATTTTTAATAGTTAGTTAGTAGGTAAAAAAAAAGATAATTATTAAAAAATTAATTTTTTTGTGTTTAAGAAGAAAAAGAAAGTTATTTTTTTAGTAGTTATCTTTTTTAATTCTTTGTTAATTTAATATTTTAACTTTCATAATTTATAAATTTAAAATATAAGAAAATAAATTTAATTATTTAAAAAATAATAAATTGAGTAATTAAAATCTAATTAATAGTTAGTTGGCTATTGTGAAACGCAACCTCACAATGAAACAATTTTGCAACTAGTCATTGATTGATGTAATTTTTTGTGTGTGTGTGTTAGGTGTTGGCAACCGAGCAATATCATAGTTAAGCTCCGTACGTCTGACCTGCACGTTTGCTCGTTTTCCAACTACAGGTGATCTCACTGCTTTAAAAATTCCTGTGTTCATACATGGCATGTTGAAACCCAAGAACCTTGAAAGAAAGTCCCCTTTCTCACCACCCCAACATTATATATACACACACATCCTCATATTCCATCTCCTACGTATGAAAGAATCTGTATATCTCTCTCTCAAACTTGCCATTGTTTTCTCTTTGCCTGCAAAAACATGAAGCAACGAATAAACTCCATTTTCTTTCTCGGCTCCCTTCTCTTTTTACTCCTATGCTGTCGTGAATCACCAGTTCTGGCTCAAGAAGTTGGTAATGGCCAAAACAGATAAGCATACATACAATTATATTTATATATATTCTTGTTTTTAATGTATATTTTGTTTGTTTGTTTGTTATACGGTACAGAGGATGAGAGGGAATTCGATTATGGCAAAGGAAGTGAGAAGGGTCCTCAACGATGGGGAGAGCTGAAGAAAGAATGGGCAGCGTGTAAGAACGGAGGAATGCAGTCTCCGATAGACATGTCGAATCAGAGAGTGAAAATTATCCAGGGCGACAGAGGTTGAGAGAAATTACAAGCCTTGCAATGCAACCGTCAAGAACAGAGGGCATGATATCTCGGTACGCCAGAGAGATTTTTTGAAATTGCCAAGGGATTTTTCATTCATTTGTTGAGAAGATGCGCACAATTAATTTCCTTTTTATCTTTTAATGATAATACACCTGTTTTGTGTTCTAAATTTGCTTTAATTTGCAGCTTCAATGGGTATTTGGTCAAGCTGGATCAATTAAGATCAATGGCACTGAGTATTTTCTCCAGCAAGGCCACTGGCACTCCCCTTCTGAACATTCCATCAATGGCAGGAGGTCTCTCTCTCTCTCTCTCTCTCTCTCTCTCTCTCTCTCTCTCTATATATATATATATACAGACACACACACACACACACACACACATGCACACACATGAAGAAGGCCTAACAATTAATCTTTGTTAACAGGTATGACATGGAACTACACTTGGTTCATGTAAGCCCAGACCTCCATGGGAAGAACAAGATTGCAGTCACAGGGGTCCTCTACAAGATTGGTCAACCAGATAAATTTCTCTCTCAGGTATATATTAATATAAAACCTCCCAGTTAACCATCCTGATCTGTAATAATATACCCGTTATAAATTAGTCAAAATTTGGTACTCCAAACTCTGAAATTTTTGTGAGCTCGTCTTTGAGTCAACATGGCATTTGCTGATTTACCCAACCTTATTTACTTCTCGACCCAAACAAATTTTCTTTTTCCTTAATTACCAAAAAAAAAAATTTCTTTTCCTTCTTAATTTTCTAAACTAATAACTCAGTGTAAGAGATTTTTTTTCCCATAATAGATGTGATAATTTATATATATATATATATATATATATATATATATGTCTTTTTATACAACGACTGTAATTTAATTTTGATTTTTCTTTCAGTTGATGAGAAACATATCGTCTATGACTGATGAGATGGGAGAAAGAAATATGGGGATAATTGATCCAAGCGACATTAAACTGGGTGGTAAAAAATACTACAGGTACATGGGATCACTCACTGTTCCTCCTTGCACTGAGGGTGTTATTTGGATCATCGACAAGAAGGTGTTGCTCGCTTCTCATGTAAAACTTTCATTAATTAGCTCCCTACCCCATTACTTTCATTTATTTATTTTTTTACTCACTCTCACATCCAAAATTAACATCTTTTCGAAACTAAATTTTCAGGTGAGGACTGTGTCGAAGGACCAAGTTAAGCTACTACGGGAGGCTGTTCATGATGTAAGTAACTGCACTTTAATTTGCACTTAACCAGTTATTTGATTATTGAGTTAATTAACAATCTATATATATATATATATAAAAGTGTAATATATGTCGAGCATTAATTGATTTTATATTTCATATATAATGCAGTATGCAGAGAGAAACGCTAGACCACTACAACCACTCAATAGCAGAGATCCACCTCTATGGCCAGTAATTTCAACCCGATCGAAAGCATTCCTTGTGAATAATTCATGAAGAGACATGAAGTCTTGGTCGTGAAATATTCCTAACACCATTATTTTTCGCATTTTAATTTTGTAATTTATGGGTGCTTGAAGGAATATACAGGCAAATATTGAGATAGGAAGATTTAGAGTACCGGTAGTTTTTCATTTTTTTCAAGGCTAGCTATACATGATGTATCAGTTTATAATAATAAATATCAGCTATGTAATTTCTTATGTCAACACTTGGTGCATTATTCCATCATGTTTTAGCTCAAAAATTTTCATATATGGGATTTGATAAATGTCAATAAATTAAAATCACTATTTCATTATTTTTTTATTTATTTTTTTTTCAAGAGGAAGGAGATCATCAGAATATTAGGAATTAATGATGGGATAATAAAAAATGATAATCACTGTAACTTGGTTTTGAGAAAAGAAATAATGGTGAACAATGAATAGGTGGGGGATGATTATTCTACTTAAGGCTATTTAAAGTAAAAAAAAAAAATTTAAAATGGTAAAAAACTAAAAAATTTTAAAAATTATTTACTCACTAATTACAAACCTATAACTTATCTCATTTTATCTTATTTTATTTTACTTTTTGTCACTTAATTTATAAATTAATTTTTTACTATTTATCCTATATAATTTATTTTTTTACAATCTACAACTAAAAAAGTAAAAAATTCCGTCAATAATCCATCAAAAAATAAAATATTTGTTATCTAATTATATTTCACATCACTTGTATATTCTAATTAAAACTTTTATAATTTATAACTAATATCTAAATAATATAATTATATCTCTTTTTAATATATATTATATAGCCGACTTGGGTAAGTTCCGCACCAGCCGGGCGTCCACCCTAGCAAGAACTAAGTGTAAATCATTCCAATTTTTCTGTAAGAGTATAATTTTGATCAGGTCACTATCCAACAAAACAATCCCCAAATTTATATTTAGATCTTTTTCTTGTCTTTTCAATTCTTTTCTTGATGGGTAATCAAATCACCGAATATCTTTCGAAAAATCCAACCAGCTTGATTGGGATACCAGCTCAACTTGTTTTGTCTCGTTGGAACAAAGACTTCTGATCAAGACTTCTTTCGTGACACGTCAACAGAAAAATGAATTATCTCTGTAGCTGTTGCCAATAATAATAATACAATCCCCAGACGGAGTACTCAACAACCTGCCCGTTAGGTTAGGCTCCATTAGTTGGTGGTTCGGTACATACAATTTGTTCCCCGCACCAGCTAGAAGGAAAGTTTACCAATCCTATTTGGTAACAGGTGGGGATGGCCATGTCAGTCAATCCATCTAAATTCAATTTATATTCGAGTCGAATGGATATAGGGTTTGGATTTTTTTTTGAAAATATGATGAATTTAAGGTTTTAAGAAAAAAATTTGAATATCAAATCGAATATAGAGATGGAACTACCTTTGTCCTGATCCATTTTGAATTCGATATTCGACCCAAATTTGCCCTTGATTTTGCCTTAGTCTGCCTTGAAAAATAATCGAACAGACCTAAATAGCCCCAAAACTTTGGAACTTCGGATGGATGCTTTTTTGAGGTTTAAAAAATTAGGTTTAATAATTATATATGGATTATCTTATTTTGTATTTGTCACTTTGAAATGGGATAATGTTGGTACTTTGAAATTATGTATCTTTATTATGTATCAATTTGTGAAATCGTACTTTGGTGAAATGTTAGTTTTAGAGATGTTTATGTATTATTTGGTGAATTATTATTGTGATGATATTTATGTATTATTTTGTTTTGTAGGTAAGTAATAAGTTACATATGCAATGTATCAAGTTATGGGTGGATTTAAAGGCGAACGGATAGTTCAGATTTTTGAATATTTGCACATATATCTGTTTTCTGTTTAGAATAGGGATGGAAGTTCAAAAAAAATATCCGTTCGAAATTCGAGGTGAATTTGGAGGCCGATGAAAGATTTGGAGTTCAGATTCAGATATTACTAATTCGCCTCCGATTTGCTCCGTATCATCTCTAATAATACAATTTATGTATATGTATTTTTTAAAAATATAAATGAGTTAACATTTCACGAGACTAACAACGTAAAAATAATGAAAGATTGTGAATAAAGATGTCAATGGGGTAGATATAGAAAGGAAATCATATTATTTGTTCTCATTCCCGTTTAGTAATATTGTTGCTCGTCCCCATTTCCGTTTGAAGAATAAAAATCTCCTCTATACCTATCCCAGCTACATAAAGAATTTTCCATCACTATCTCATTTACCCCTGCTACGTAAAAAATTCCCCGTCATTATCTCCATTTACCTGCTTGCCCACTAGACATAATTATCCCTTTTTTTATGATAAAAGAAACAATAATGAAGATATTACTTAACTGCTCCCAAGTTCATCTCAATTGCTTCGAATTTAATCAAAAAAATCCCAGCAATGCTGTGCTGTCAGTCCATCAAAACCAACTACCCAGTGCGAGTTCCATTGATTTTTCCATGTAGCAGCTGGAATCATTCGTTTCCACTAAATTAAAATATCAAACTCTAATGGAGTTTTTGATATATATATATATATATATTAAAATAAAAATAAATAAATTTATATTTAAACGAATACAGAGCGATATTGAGAATACAAGCGACGTCGAGACTATTCTACCCATCCCACTCCACATTCGGATAATAATTCAAACCTCCATATCTGTCTTCATCCTTACCTCCGCTATTAGTAATCTCCATTCCCTCTCGAACAAGAATGGGTAAAATAGGTATCCGATACTACAAATAATTTTAACATACCTAATTGTGAACTTAAAGGCTAAAAATTACTGTCATAACATTTATCTTATTAAACGCATCCTAAGATCCTATACGAGATCCCAAGATCCTATACGAGATTGTCACTATAAAAATTGATACAACTATAATACCATCATCGATATAACATGCATGTTACGACAAATTAATAAAATTAAAAAATATTTGTACATATTAAAATACTAATTACAAGATAACCCATTCTTTTGAAGCAAAAAAAATTAAATTTTTAAATTTTAAATATAAGATTCTGTTGGTTAGAACTTAAAATGCACATACACTTCAATTTCATTGAATTGTTACACCAAATTGTAACATGATATCCTTTGCATTAATATTCCCCTTTTTAAGTCTATCACTGTTGCCCCTCCCTCCTTTTTACTTGAATTATGCTGCGGGGATAGGAATTTTGCTAAAGACAACATTGATACAATTCAAAAATCACCAAGAGATTACATTTGTACAGCAGGGAAAAAGAAACATCCAATGTTATGCTATTGCATGGTAAAATGTATAGTATTTCTCAGAAATTAAAAGACAGCTAGCAATCAAGTATCAACTAGTAAAATAGATCAGCCTGGGATCAAGCCGATACTTCAAACAAGCGAAACTAAAGACTGAATCAGTACAAATAATCTAGAACAATCTGCCAGCCCTACTCTCAATGTGGTTCAACTGGAACCGACTTTAATTAGTAAGGCTTCTCCTAAAACAACCACAGGAACAGAAATTATTCCCCGCCACCCCCACCGGCGCCTTAGTTTCGAAAGAAAATAATCTCACCATCTCTTCGATCCCAGATGAGCAAGAAGCAGGGCCTCCTCGTGTCTGCTTCGTGTTGTAAGATTTGCATTTCAGACACTTATGCGCCACTATGTGGAAATTTACCTCTGATGTCTCCCCACAGTCATTGCAGAGGATCCAGACCTAAAATCAAATTGAGAAACACCAATTTCTTCATATGGGTTCTGAATCAAATGATGACAATGTGTCACGCAGAGACAGGACCGTAGCCAAAATATGATACATCCTTACCATCTTATTTTGATACATTTGAGGCATGGGCGTCGAAGCAAACCTAAACGAATTCAGGTTATCAAACAGATCAGTCAGGACGAAGGGGTTGCAAATTAACATTCAAGGTGATTTTTAAGTATATTTGCAGGGTATATCATCGTCATACCTCCAGATCAAGCCTTTGCCACACCCGAGACATGTCACAATATGATTTCGAACAAACAGGGCATGAGTACCTGGCAAAGTTTTGAGTTGATATGAAATGGCATTTTCGAAAGAATTGGTTCATTTCAATGAACCATAATAATACACCCGCGCCGCTCTCTCATTTTACCTTACTGCAAATGCTGTTCCATCTCTTTACGCCATTGCAAGTGTATAGTGTGGCCACAGGGTAAGACCGTGATGTCTTTTGTTGTGTCAAAGAGATACTGCAATAAAGAAATGGAAAACAAGTTAAGCATAAATCGAGTGTGTCTGCAAATCTTTCCTTGCCTGTGCTAAGTTGTTTAATTTTTACCTCGAAGCAAACAGGGCAGTTATGGTGCATTGCTCCTTCCACGCAGATATGTGAAATCCTTCATCAACATTGAATAGCAACAGCCTGAAATAGAAACCACACCCAAGATCATCTCAGTTCCTGAACATATCTTCCTAGTTTTTCCGACACAAAGACAGAAGCTATGAGAACGTCGCAGAAAAGAAAAACGGTACTCGACTTCCATTCACAAATGCTCACCGCATTTACTGCAATGAAAGAAGTTCTCTTTGCCTCCAGTTCTGAGATTAGAGAATTGCAAAAAAAAAAATAATTAGATCAAATGGAAGACGCAGAGAGAGACTAGGAGTAAGGATGAGAATGCTTTAATATGGGTTAGGCCAAATAAATAAATAAACCAATAAAAGGGGGGGGTGGAGAGAATGAGAAAAGTGTTTGAACTCAATATATGGCAAGGAACTAGCATTGGGGCTTAGATAACTGAGAAGTATTAGAGTAGGATTGACCAACTGCACCACACCAAAAAAACCACACACAAAAAAAATGAACCTGTGTGCAAAAAAATATTTTGTTGAATTTGGGAGAGGTGAGGGGGAGTACTAAAAGAAGACACGAGGAGTTAATCAGGATTATTTTTCCCTTAACAAAGCTGAATGCAATAAAAAGAAAGTAAAATCATTTTAGCAAGAAATATTTGGAGACGTATGAGAAGATGTTGCTGAGTAAAAGAACTGTAGGAACTGTAGCAGCATTAAGACAGAAAAAATTGAACAACATGGAAAGGATTTTTAACCTGCAGATTCCACATTCATCACAGTGGTACTGATTCTTCGAAACCTAGAAATAAAGACCGCGTTGTCGTTGTTGAAGCAGCAAGTTTATAATAAACAGGCTCGAATTTTTGACAATGAATTCTAGAAAAGAAGCTTACATCATCATCGAAAAATTTGCACTTTGAGCAATAATACTTCCCCATGCAGACACCACAATGGATGCAGTTCTGTTGAACCTGAAAAGGACAAAAAAGATTAAACTTTATCTTGGCTTGAAGATAAATATGGCACATTTACAGTCTGTTCCGACACACACACACACACACACCACAAACACAAACACAACACAAAAAAAAAAAAAAAAAAAAAACTTTTGAGGAGGATTACCTCTTGTTCTGTGTGACACAATGAGCAGTCACCTACAATACAAATACAGACAATAGATGGTATTAGAGCATGATAATTACATGTTATAATTATCATAGACAGGTAGATGGAGTATCTATCTATAACAAATTTAAAAAAGAAACCCAGATTTTAGAATTATGTACAAAGAGATATGAGTTCTCTCAAAAGAAACAAAGACGCTAATTGCTAAACCTTATCCATAGGTGTTCGCATTATGCGATTCTGTTTCGTGTATCAAAACAAACTTTTAGAGGCAAAATGTGATATCACACAAAAAAACAAAAAAAAAAATCCGAACTGAAAATAGAAGTCACATCTTTTTCCACTCGAAACGGCATCACGAATAGGTAAAAATAATAAAATCCAGATATGGGATAGAATAAATTGTAAGAAAACAAGAGAGTGCAACACACTGACCGTTCTTATTTCATGCCGAGGAATGGTCATAGCCGATGCATGAGATCAACTTCCAGTGAATTCTGATAAAATAGATCAATGAATAATACATTATTATTATATTATTATTATTATTATTATTATTATAAACAAGCTTACAGCAGCAGCAGAAATGTCACTTGAAAGGATTTTTTAATTTAAAAAAAAAAAAAACAGAAGAAAAGACCTTGGATTCGTTATGACAGTGCCTGCAGTCAAATGTTTCACCACAACAAGGTGCTCTGATCTTGCATCTCCTTCTGTAGTGCGAGCACCTGAAAATTATACACATGTACATAGAGGTCAATTTAATCTCCCAAATAAAAGAAAGAAGAAAAAAAAAATAGAGAGAGAGAGAGAGAGGAGAGAGAGAGAGAGAGACAAGAAGATTGATTAGAAATTGTAGAAATTTAAAAGATTACCCAAATTTTTCCAGTCCCATCTCCGTCGGAGACTCATCTCTCGACCCACAAGAGGTGCCGCTTATCTGGAGCTCCGATCCACTCTCCATTTCTCTGTGTATGTCAAAATCTGCGTGCAACCCACATCATAGAAACCCAAATTAAAACCAGATACACATAAACAATCTCTTTGTGAATCATTTATAATAGCAACTTTCAGAGGGAAAAACTAATAAATCGAAACATTATTATGAAGAGAGAGAGAGAGAGAGCTCAACCCCAAGAAACTGATGGATAACAAGATTGTCACGGAGAGCTAATGGAAGGTGGGAGAGGAAAAACTCAGGCTATACAGAAAACAGAGCCCCGTGAACCGGGGGGTTTGAAGGAGACGGCGACAAGCCCTTCATTGTTAAAAAAAATATTGTTCGTTAATAATGCGAAGTTTTGTGAAAATAACACATCAACCCCCAGTTCCGCAACTGTTTAATTAACTCGGATCACATTCACCCCCTCTCTTCTGCACATGATGACGAGGCGACACGCCAGCGTTTCTTGGCCGATCATTTAATCATAACAGCATATATGTATAAATATAATACAGATATATAAATTATATATATATATCATTGGCTTTTTTGTACTTGCAAGAGGGGTTGACGGTGGGAGCGAGGAAAAGGAGAAAGCTTGGAAGACGGCGTCGTCTGATTCGCCTTTTCCCTTCCTTATATCAGAGGAAATGCTAATGCGGACAAGCCGAAGAAGCGCTGTTTTTTTTTTTTTTTTTTTTTTATTTATAACTTACCAGCACAAAAGAGAAAGGAATGGCAAAAAGCGATTTTCGGGACACGAACCGCTACTTTTCTTTAAACAGAGAACCTCAGATATTTTTATTTTCTTCTCCGATTGGTGGTGCCGCGGTGCCGCTCAGTCAAGGCCCTCCACCGCGGCCTTCACTGTACACAGATGTATATATATATATGGCGTGGGGGTATTTTGGGAAACGGAAAGGTTGGTGGTTGGACCATTGTCCTTGGACGGCTGGGCATTTGTTTTTTTAACGATTAGCGTTTTTGTTTGATTTGTTAATAAATAATAAAAAATTTTAAAAATTTCTGTTAATTTTATATCATATCAACTTTTTTTTCTTTCACTGTACGCATTACGAACGTTTAATTTATTTTAATTTATCTCATTTTTTCACTCTAAATAAACTCATAAAAATACAAAAATCTATAAATTTCTATAAATATAAATTACAAAATTATAAAATTTAAACTATTTACGCATTATATAAAATAATAGATAATAATTTTTATAATTTTATATAATTTTTTTCTACTCTGAACATACTCTAAATTGATGCATACGTGGGATGGGGGCTGCGTGAAGACTCGTCGTGGGTCCCACCACGTGATAATTTACTATTCCTGACTCCACCGAAAGTTGTCGATGGCGGTATATCGGACTTCGGGTCATTTCACTGCCTACGCAAATAATAAAAAAATATAAAATACTAATAAGAGGTGCCTGAATTTTCAAATAAACATTAAAAAAAATTAAATTTTATTAATTTTCTTGGATAGCGTTTCGTTGGTCAAATTTAATAAAAATTCATTAAATTCTTATATTTTTTTAATTAAATTTATTACATATTATTTTATATCAAATTTTAATAATTTTATTATATTTTTTTAACTAAATTTTTACTAATCAAACACTCTCTAAATAAATTTCGTTCTATCAATTTCACACTATTCTTATTTTTTCGAACAAATAAAATACCACTTAACTGAAAGACATGTTGACTGTTCAATTTTTAGATAAGTCTAAACAAAAGTTGAAATAATCAAATTAAATTAAATTAATTTCGTCAAAATAATTTTTTTTTCCAGTTAACTCCATTGGTTTAGTTTAAAATTTTTACAAAATTTCATTTTAGTTCGTTTAATCAATACTATCTTTTTTTTTTTTTTTGCTAATTTGATAAATTTATTTATATTTATAAAAAAATTAAATTATATATTATTTTATGATATTTATTTTATATTTTTTAAGGTGTAGAATTAAATTTATCCTAAATCTTAATCAAGTAAATATATTTGTATTTTTTAATTTAATGTTTTCTTATTAATTTTTTAAAATTAAATTTATCCTAAATCTTAATCAAGTAAATATATTTGTATTTTTTAATTTAATGTTTTCTTATTAATTTTTTAAAAAATTAATAAAATTGAACATTTCGATTTTTCCATTTTTAGATATTATATGAATTTAGTTTGTTTTAAAGGAATTTTAATAAATAATTTATAATTAATTAAAATTCAAAAAAGATAAAAAAAAATTGTAAAAGTTGTGGAAGGTTAAAAATGACATTTAAAGATACTACAAAATATAAAATTAGACTCCATTTGGTAAGTCTTGCTGGCTTCCCAACTTTTGACTATTCAGTTTTTTACCTTTTTTAATAATCAAATTTACCTTATTAAATTTTAAACTTCTTTTAAATGTGTAAGGTAAAATGCCAATTAGTAAAAAGTTAAAAAAACTAATTATTAAAAGAGTAAATTACTCCTATTTCCCTTAACAATTGAGTAATTATATTTATCACCCACAATATAAAAAATTATACTTACATCTCTTATTTTGAAATGTATTAACATTGACTCCCTTTCGATAAAATAAATCATTAAAATTTAATAGAAAATATCAACTTAAATTTTAGATATTTTTCCTATTTTATCCTTTCCTTTATCCCATCTTCATCAATTTTATTTACAAAAAATTTACAAAAAATATCTTGGTTTTACTTATTTTTATTTATTTTTAGATATTTTGTAAACAAGACTGACAAATATGTAAAGATGAATAGATAAATAAAAAAATATCTTAAATTTTGGTTTTTGATATGTTATATTGGAATAGGGTCAATTTTAAAAATATTTCAAAATGAGATAAGTGTAATTTTTAAATATTATAAGTAATAATGTAATTATCAAAATGTTGAGGAAAGGTAAATGTAATTATTCTTATTAAAAAGAAATTAACTTTTTTAATAATTAATTAAAAAACTATTTTTTCTTTCTAAACTAAGAGGCCATTTGGACGGCCAAAAGTGACCAAGAGTTGAAAAAGTGGCAGATGTCACTCACTTTTCTGGTGTGTAAAAGATAAACTAAAAGTGATCAAATAATCCATTGAAACAATGCAAAGTAAAGTCATTTTAATGGTTTTATGTTAAAAGTAGTGCGAAAAGATGACAAATGTTAAAAAATTGAAAAAAGTAAGTAATTTTTTGTAACTTTTTGTAACTTTCTGTAAAATTTGTAAAAGTTAAATTTTGAAAATAAACGCACGAAAAACGATAATTAAAAAGTTGATAAAAATAAATAATATTTGTAATTTTTTTATAGCTTTTGATAATTTTTGGTCCAATCAAATAGGGTCTAAATCTAAATTTTATTCGCATTAGATTCATGTGCCTATCATATGAGGCCGTTTGGAGCATTAAAAAAAATCAAAAGTTACCAAACTAAGATTTTTTGAAATTTGAAATATAAAAGAATGTTTTGAAATGATGATTAAATATTTGTGTTTATTTGATATAAAATTATTAAAAATTATATAAAATGACACGTGATAAATTTTAATAAAGAATTTAAAAATTTTTAAGTTTTATAAAATTTTTAATACAAATATCAGTTCAACCTTTTAAAATAAATTAATCAAAATATGTTAAAACCGCTTTATAATAGTTGGTTTCAATTGATTTTAAAAAATTTTTAAAGTTCAAAAAAATCAAAACTTTTGATTTGTTTGGAAATTTTGGAGGTTAGTTGGACGTAAAGGTGAATGATCAAAATTGAACTCTGACACACAGAGTTGAATAATCAAAAATCGAGATAAAGTTAGCATCGAAACGGGAGATATTTATCCAACCGGATGCTGATCCATTTTCGCATGCATGGCTTAATTGGTTCACTCAAGACAGTTCGGACCCATTTGGATTTTGGAGTACAACTGGATAAGAGCAGAGAGTCATGTGGAGGAATTTTATATTCACTTCCACCCGCATTGAAAATGAAAATGGTAGAAAGATGCCGGACAGGCATGCAACATTTTCCCACTTTTTTAAGAGATATGGCAAGGCTCTGGCATAGCAGCATCTACTCTAGTACTTAGATCTTCGAAATTTTCTATTTTTATCCAATCCGACCCAACCGATAGAGGTGTTGTTTGGATTGCAATATATACATATAAAGTATAAAATGTTAATATAAAAATAATATATGATAAATTTTAATTGAAAAAAGTATAAAAAATTTGATAAGTTTAATGTATTTTAGGGTTTGTTTGGTAATAAAAAGTTGATAACTTAGTATTAGTTGCTACCTTTTTAAATTTTTTTTAAATGATCAAACTACTTTCTTATATTTTAAATTTCTTTTAAATCTTAAAAGTGTCAAATTTAAAAAAAAAAATTAACTATTAAAAAATTAAATTTTTCCTTTTCAAATACCAAAAAAAAAAAATTAACTTTTTCTTTTACTCAAATTTAACGTTAGAGCACTTTGAGCTTCCAAACGGGTAGTCACTGAAGAATGACAAACTTCTTTGTAAATATAATAATGCTATACTTGCACCTTTTTATTTACACTTCACTAGTTATGATTCATTATGACTAGTGTATTCTATTAAATCATACGTATGATTGTAATAATTTGAATAAATTATAATAATTTTAAGTAACTTATATTAATTACGACGGATTATAACTAATAAAATATAATAAAAACGTGTAATATAACATTACTTTTTGTAAATATGCGTGTAAAGATAAGTACGAACTACAAACAGCATGTTTTCGACCTTAAAAGTCACACCCAAATCTATCGTTTCAGACTCTTGGCTTCGTCCTTGCGTGAAGATATTTTCCCTCTTTAAAACCCAAAAAAAAAAAAAAAAAAAGGTACCTAAAAAGTTACTCAACACGACTCGGCTCGAACGCGACTTAAAAATCATCGACCCGAAAACCAAAGATATTACAAATAAATATGAAGACACCGTGACATAAATTAATTAGTCCGAAAATTAACACAATTTAATTTAATTTTAAAATAAATTTATTATCTAAAATACTAATTAAATAAAATTTAAACATGAATTAAAAATAATTATGAATTCAGGTACGAAGGTTGTGCAAATGAGCTGAATATAACTCAAAGGAACTGACACAAATTTATTTAAAAAAAAAAAGTTGATTCGATGAAAATATTTTAGTTAGAAATAAATATAATTTAACAAATTTCAAAATATTTAAATTTAAACATAAATAAATACGGGTTAGCAGGAAACCCGACCAGATTGCAATCCCTAAACCTTACAATTAATGATGGGGAAAATTAGAAAATATGACAGCAAGAAGTACGATTATTAATCAACGTAGAATCGCATAACAAAACACCAGATCCCATTTTCAGAACCACGCAATAGTATCAAGGAACTAAACGGCGATGATCATGGTGATAGAGAAAGATCAACGGTTACAAGTTACTAGCAAGAAATAAGGACACAAAAGAGGTAGGCAGGATAACTTTCATGGCCTAGCAGGCAAGTGGGGGCACTGGCTCGTAGGAATGGAAAATGAAGAACAGCTCATAGACAATTGCAGCAAGCCCACCACCTATGAGAGGCCCAGCCCAGTAGACCCAGTGGTTGTCCCAGGCCCAGCCTACCAGTGCTGGGCCGAAAGAGACGGCGGGGGTTCATTGAGGCCCCATCAAAGGCCCCACCCACCAAGATATTCGCCCCCACGATGAACCCGATTGCGATCGGTGCAATAATTCCCAAATTGCCCTTCTTTGGATCGAGTGCGGTCGCGTACACGGTGTAGACTAGCCCAAAGGTCATCACGATCTCAAGTACAAAAGCGTTCCACACCCCTACTCCTGAAGACAAGCCAAATGCAGGTGTAGCCTACGACAGTTCAAAAAATTGCTGTTAAAAATATACATATTTAATCGAGAAATATTTAGTGCATACGATTAATATTAAATTTTTGATTAAAAAAAAAAAAACAGCACCCACTAAAGAATTTACTGTTGTTTAATTATGTAAATTCGTTTTTTTTTTTTTTTTCCATATTTACGGGTGACCTGACAAAAGTAGATCTTAAAAAAAGAAAAAAAAAAACACATTGGTAATTTGATAGAAAAAATTTAAGTCTCATTTGATTTGTTTTTCTATTTTATATGTTTTATGTTATAAAAATTCAAAAAAAAATAAAAATATTTTTTTTATTTTGAGATTTTTCTTATTTTGAGTTAAAAATAATTAAAATAACTTTTTCTCATTTTTTGTTTCATGTGTAAACTCATTTTCTATTTTTTAAAACAAGTTTTGAAAACACATGTGACCAAGTGTGTTTTAAGTTATTTTTTTTTTATTTTCAAAATACAAAATGACAAATGAGCTTAAAATAAAAAATAAAAAATAAAAAATAAAAAAACAAACAAATGCCACCTTAATTTTTGCCGCTTTGAAATTCATTAACTTTTTTTTATATGGGATTATAGGCTCCATTTGGAGTGACAAAAATTTTTAAAAAATTGTGAAAAATATTGAAAACTCTAAAAGTTATTCACTTTTTATCTCATTGTATGAATACGAACTTGTAATTTATTTCACTTTATCTCATTTTATCTTACTTTTTATAACTCTAAACACATCCTATATAATAGTAGCTATCATTGAAATATGATAAAAAATATATAAATGGTACATTTACAGTGAGATAAAATAAAATAAAATGAGATAATTTGTGAGTTCGTAATTTGTGTAGTGAAATTAAAAGTGAATAACTATTAAAAATTTTTAAAGATTTTAAAACTTTTTTAATAATTTTTAACAAACCAAACAAACCCAAAGTATTCTTGCAGTTTCTGAAATTAAACCAACTGCCCTTAGTTTGTAGGCTCTATTACAAATTCTCCTTGTGTTAATGTGCTATTAGGAAAACAAATATCATATCATTGATGTCAACAAAAAAAAAAAAAATAGTTGTAATAATGTAATAATCATCTAACCAATTAAATAGAATATTTTAACCCATTAAAAATAATTAAAAAAATTAATTTATCGTTATAATTTTGTAGACCATATTTTGCTCCCTTCAGCTCAAGATATTATCAACAAAATAAAACTAGTGTTAAGTTGCTTAAAAAGAGAAAAAAACAAAAAAAATCAAAGGTTCGTGATTGAAACCAGTGGGACTCATCCAATGTAGCTCTATAATAACCAAAAGCTAGGTCGGGGCAAACCATTCAAATATTATCAAATTGAATCGCGCAAATAAATTCTAACGGTCTAAAATAAATGTTCTCAAACTAATTCATCGTTTAAAATCAGAGATTTTGATATACAGAGTTATCATTGATGTGTTAACAAAAAAAAAAAAAAAATTGTAATAATATAAATACTCTCTAATCAATTAAGCAAATATTTTAACCCTTTATGAAGTGTTGGGAAAGCTAAATTACTGTTATATTTTTCTAATCGTCTTATTTTGTCCCCTTCATTTTAAGAGATTCTCAGTAAAATCCAGTTAGTACAAAAAAGAAAGAAAATCGAACTGATTTAACAAATCAAAAGCCCACGATTGGAGCAAGCAGGACTCACCCAATGGAGCTCTAGAACAACCGAAAAACTAGTTTGAAACAAACTATTCAAAGATTGTCAGATCCCATCATACAGATATGAACCTAGAAATCCAAATTAGGGACTCCTAATCATTTGATCAACAAGAATCAAAGGTCTTCTTGTTAAAACTACACCGAGTTATTTTGTCAACACCCGGACAACCCCGACTATAACTTAGACATACATATATATATATATATATATATATATGATCATTTAGGCTTCCTCGCTAAACTCCAGTTGAAGATCTTGATACTCAATTAATAGATAACCATTTCAAATTTTAATGTACATCTTAAAAAATTGTGATTTATGGACTCTAAACGTGTTTGGAACTATATAAATTGTAAAACATATATATATATATATATATATAATTTGACAATTTTTTTTTTTTTATATTTGGAGTACAACCAATCAACGAATTACAATTTAACAAAAATAAACAGTAAAAAATCTATTTTAACAGTTTTTTATATAATTTTTTAGAATTTTATAAAGATTTGTAAAAATTTATAGAGATTGTCATAATTATAGATTTGTAAAAATTTGTAAAGATTTTTAGAATTTTTTAGAAATTTAAACGCCCCTAGATACAACAAATGCTTATGATAGTGATATCTGATTATTAATTAAGCATGAATTAGCACTTATCAATAATACTAACCAAATTAGTTTATCCATTTAATTTTTTTCTTACTAATGTTGCGACTTTATTTTTGATTAAAATGCTGAAAAATAATTCCAAGTGTGATTTTAAAAAAGAAATTAAGGTGAAGATTGAAGAAGAATGATAGCTTCTCCCATCAATCCGTCTACTTTAAATTTTAGAAAAATTAGTGGTCATTATACTTTTAGAAATCACGTAAATATATATTGTGTAAATGTCATCAAATCCCAAGCATAGCAAATGTAATTTACCAAAAATTATAGCTGCTTTTTTCTATAAGGTTTTCCAAACAGGTCTCTTTGCCTAAGAACAACTAAAATAACTGTTAAATAATTATTTGCAAGGGTAACGTACATTACCGTTGAAGTAACGGTATTAACTAACGTTTGTGGGTAGGGATAAACTCACCATTCCATCGGTGGCGAAGCGGAGCAGCAGGCAAGCCACGGTGGAGCCGAGCAACTGGGCAATCCAGTAGAGGAGGCCGCGTAGGACGGTGATGTGGCCGCCGATGCATGCTCCAAAAGTTACAGCTGGGTTGACGTGTCCCCCGGAGATGTTAGCCCCGACGGAAACGGCGACGAACAGTGCGAAGGCGTGGGCAATCGCGGCTGCGACGAGGCCGGCCGGGGTGTTGGCGCCGTTGAATGTGATCTTATTGAACGCCATCCCAGACCCTTCTCCGGCAAAGACGAAGATGAGGGTTGAGATGAACTCGGCCAGCGCCGCCCTGAGGGCGTCCGGGTGAGTCGCCTCCTCCCGGGTGCCGACGGCAATTCTCTGGTGGAAATGGTTGATTCGCCTCATTGTCCGATCAATATCAAATTCAAGCGGCCAAGAGTGTAAGATATATATAAATGCTCACTGAGACTAGACTAGACTCCACGCATTCCACGTGGCTTTCAAATTGTTGGTGCGTTTGTACCTTGTAGCGTAAAAAAAACAACCAAGAAAAATATAATTCGAATAATTTTTTTTATTTGACGCGTAATTATTAAATTATATTTTTTAAAGTTGAATATTTTAAAGTTAAATAGTATAACTTTTTTTTTGATTTTTATATTAGAATGTTGGAGAGAGAAATCGTTCAAACAAATTATAGGATCTGTTTCAACAAATTTATATCAAAAATTTTTTTGAAAGTTGCTAAACTTTTTACCTTTTGAGGCAAAATGTTAGAAAAAAAAATCGTTTCAAAGAATTTTTGAGTTCGCTCCGACAGATTTTTGTCAGATTCTTTAAAAGTTGTTGAAAAATTTTTAAAATTTGTAAAAAAGTTATTATGATTTGTGAAATTGTCATTGGGGTTTAAAAAAAATTATTGGAGTTTGTAAAAATTTTGTTAGAATATATAGATATATATAAATTTATAAAAATTTCACAAAGTACGAAAAGAACAAAATGTATTAAAAAATTTTAAAGATTTTAAAAATTTTCAAAAATTTACCAGCGTGCCAAACACGCTCGATTATCGGTTTCAAGGTTGTGCTAACCGGCAACAACCGGTTGAAAATGTTGTCATAAACTTGCTTACGAATTATAATAGCCGCGCGTTAAGTGTAACAGAAGATATATTTATTTTAATTTATATTTTTTAAAATAATAATAAGTTCACAAAAATATCGCATTACCTTAGGTAATGTTTTTGATTTTTTAGTAGAATAATATTACTTTTAAAATAATTAATACTGATAATTTTATAATAAATATATATATATATATATATATATATATGTGATTAGTTCAGAAAAAAGACTAAGAATGAGGAAAGTCAAGATTTAACTTATTCGAACTTAGGTTCCAATTCGATCTTAAAAGAAGCAAAAACATAACATGGTTCGATCCCATTTTGCTCAGAAGTCGAGTTCAAGCGGAACTCGAACAGCTCGAAGCAAGCTGGATGCATTTTCACGCCTACTCAGAAAATGACAACGAGGCGAATAATTCTGCTTATGAAATTTTGTAGTAAAACATTATCGTTTCATTACAAATTAAATATATATATATTTTTATTTTGATTGTTTGATTTTTCTATCAATCGGCCATATTTGTTCACACGGCGCAGAGCAACTGATGAATAATAAAGTCGTCATCAATCGGGTGCATCAGTCGTGGTATGATTAATGTTTTGTTGTCCTCTGGCTGGAAAGATCCAGTAGCTTTTTATAAGTTTTGTCTTACACTAATTATTGTGAAAATAGATATTCCTCCAAATTCAATTACACTGCATGGTAGCCCAAGCAGTGAAGGGTTCCAGGGGGTTTCAGCGACGAATCCACTACAGAGTTATAGTAGGTAAATAAATGATTAAGATGTAATTATATTAAATTTAATAATTTTAATTTATTGTAATAAAATTAAATTTAAAATAAAAATAAAAGTTAGATAAAATTTGATTGGAACATAATTAATGAAAAATATGAAAGGACATATCTTATTTTAATGTAATTACATCCTGACCATCGATTTACCCATTACAGTCCCTACAGTGAATTTTCCTACTACAGCTCCTACAACCCCGCAGTCAAACTATTAAATGGATGTATTTTTTTACGTCATTAAGGAGATTTCAAGTTTCGTGACTTAATTAGAAGACCTGATCGAAGGGTCAACTATGTCTCCTTCAGTTTATCATTGACAAAATTCAATGAAATTCCGAGCCACAGAAAAAAATTTCAATCGTATAGTAATTAATATAAAGCAAGTTATATTATTCAATTATTTTACTATTTTTCCCACCCTTACCGTTTAAAATTTCATATATAATGTAAATAATCACTTATATAAATTCAGTTTAATTAAATATTTCATATATTCTGTAGTATTGGTTGTCTCAAAATGTTGTCGTACAAATAAACCCACCATACATAAAAGAATATATTCTACAATATGTTCAAATTTGAAGATATAATTTTTAAAAAATATATCTCACTTGCAAAGTCACGATTAATCAATTAATAGACCACATAAAATCACGTGGGAGGGTGCCGTTTAATTAAATCAAACCATTATGCACAAAATGATATGCAAAACAATACACTTCTAATAGGAAATTTTGTTCAATCAATTGTTTTTGAAAATTTTAGCATTCGACAAGCAATTATTTGTTAAACCCAGAATTTTTAATATGATAATATTAACAAATATTTTTTTACTTTTTCTGTTTTTTATCATATTAAAAATAAAATAAATTTAACATTTAGTTTTTCATCTCATTTTGTTTACCTGTACTTTTCATTTTTTTTTCTCTCCACAAATTTTAGTTTCAAATACAATTTTAGACCATGTTTGTTTTAATGTAAGATATATATATATATATATATATATATATATATTTTAAAATACTATTATTCATGTTTAAAAAATATTTTTAAAAAAATAAGTAAATGTATTTTTGTTTGAATAACATCTTACAAGGAGATAAATGGGATCTAAATTAGCATTTGGAGTTTTGAATAAATTTAAAATAATCACAAAAATTAGTATTGAATTAATGAAAAAATAATACTAGACGAAATTTAATTAAAAAAAATTAGAAGCTTTTAAAATTAAAAAAAAAATTGATATCCAAACAGAGCTTTAACATAAGTGCCTGAAAAGTGATGTTTATTTGGTTCTTCCATCCATGGTTTTATAGCATATGCGTCTTCTTAAATGTATCATCATTTCTCTACATCTTTTTATTTAAAAGAAATCTATATTTAACCCCCCCCCCCTTTTTTTCCTCAAGAAATACTTAGGGGTGTTTAGAAGTTCAAAAAAATTTTAAGTTTTAGTAATTTTTTGGGTTTTTTTTTTATAATTTTTTGTGTGTTTGGTTGAATCAAGTGGAATTTTTAATATTTTTTAGTAATTTTTGAGTGTTTGGCAAATTTTTTACTGTAACAAAATAAAAAAGTGATAACTTTTGAGTGTTTAGTATGTTTTTTATTGTAGCAAATCAAAAAAATTATAATATAGAGTGTACTTTTTACTATAGCAAATTAAAAAAATAAAAAATTTTATAATTTTACCAAACACACTAACTTTTAATATTTTTTTAAGTTACCAAACGGTACCTTACTCTCGGCTTGCCGACAATCGAGACTAGCGGGCCACGAGGATCGCGTGACAAGACATACTACTCCCATCAGTTTTTTCTTTTTTTTTTTTTCGATATATATAATTTTATCTTGTGGGATAAGAACGATGGGATCCCATTCCGGTTCGTGACACGAGAAATAATGATTATTTTTATCTCCGAGCCAATTTCTATGCTCCACGTGGCCTAGTGAATTGTTTTTATTGATTAATAATTAAAATATGTTACGGCACTGTTTCATTTGTTAAAAATCAACCAAACAATTTTAAAAATTTTTAAAATTTCTTAACACATTTAGGCCACTCTATACTCTGTGAAATCTATCCAATAAGTTTATTTTAGAAACTCGAATACTTTGTTTACAGGCTCTAATAATTTTGTTGCAAATTCTAATAATTTTTTAATAAATTTTAACAAATTTGATATAAATATATGGAAACGAACAAAAAAAATCATTCCGACGATCTCTCTCTCTAACTTTTTTATACAAAAATTTAAAAGTTCAATAAATTTTAAAAAAATTCTAACATAAATACGTGTAAATAGATGTAAAAAATCGTTCTCTATCTAATTTTTTACCGCGAAAATTTAAAAATTATACTATTCATATCCAAAAATGTAATTTAGATTAAAAATACCAAATATTAAAAATTATCTCAAAATACATTTTCCTTATCTGTTCTTATTTTTACCGCGCCGAATGCTACCTACATTAGTTTTACTTGAAATCAAGTGTTTACATTGATTTACATATTTTAAGCAAAGGTTTACATATTATTTACGGGGGGTACACAAATTTAGTTAGTAGGTGAATAAATATATTTATTCAATCTCATTATTTACAAAAGACATAACGAAAATGTCATTGCTTAAAAAAAATAAAAGAAAAATTGTTTCACCATTATAACTTTACACATAAATAAATAAATGAATGAAGCCAAAAAAAAAAAAAAAATGAAGCTAACTATGACAAATTTGCAGCTGATGATGCCATTTTTGCAAGCAGCACTATCAACTTCTTTACTTCAAGTTGAGAGTTACAGGACGCTGAAGTGTTTTTACATTTTAGGGCTTGAAGTGTTTAAATTAATGGTCTTAATTTAATTAAAACAAAAAGTTTAACTGAATTAATAATTTTTTATTAAATCAAGACCGTTAATTTAATTATTTTAATTCTTAAAGTGTAAAAAAAACACTTTAGCATCCCGTAACCCATAATTACGGGCTGGCTAAAAATGCAAGTGATCTTTCCAAATGGTTTCTACTTCCTTTGATGGTCATTCAAGTTTGCGGCAAACGTGGGCTGCACCTGGGCTTTTGTCAAGGCCACTATTCGTACCAAGCCCATAAATGTGGATACCTTGTAGACCGGGCCCCATAAATTCAAATCCGATCCGGCCACATCTACCTTGCCGTGGTTGTTTAGGTCATCAGGGCTGGTGAAAATGGGGAAGAAAATGGTTCTATTCTAATGAACTTAAGGATTCGTTCAAGTAGTCATGCAAACTTCGAATTTGTTAATTAATAATCATCCATTCGAGTTTATTTAAGGTTATTAGAGCCTTAGCGGTTGATTTTGTTGTTAATTTTACAATCTCGAGAATTAATTAAAAATAAATTAAAAAAAAAAAACTTTACCCTAATGCATGAACTAGGGCCTGCTTTAGAACTAGGATTTCTTTGATGACAGAGAGATTTGGAGTAGCTGAGTTTAGGCAATGCATTCTGGTTTCATAGTCAACTCTAGCCACGTCATTCACTATATATATATATATATATATATATGCAATCATTTCTTTTAAAAACAAGTTTAATTGCTATGCTAATACACCATTTAGTAATATATACCATATTAAAAAATGGGATATTAATACATTCTATATTAATATAAATACGTTTTCCAAAAATCAATGAGATTTAAAAAACTTGTAGGGTGATTGATATCATTCATCTTGTTCCAATATATATATATATATATTATATATATGTATGTATGTATGCATGCCTGCTTATATAAATTTATTTTTGATTAATGCATCCCTCATCATAGATAAAGGATGTGTTTGCAGTAAGTCAACTAATCACATAGCGTGTTTTTCCCCCTTGTTGGTATACAACGTACGGTTTCTTGCTGTTCGTCTTAATTAGTTCCCTCAAAAGAGGAAATTAATTAATTAATTAATCACCTCTCAAATTATTCCTACTTTGCATATGTAAATTTTTATTTATTTATTTATTTACTTCTTCTGTTCATTTCAATCAATACTTTTTCATCACTCACCTAATTAATTAATATGTCTTCTTAGTTCTGCGTCAAAATGATTAAAGATTATAACTTGCAATTAATTGAATGGTTCCATATCACCAAGAAACTCAGGTATATGACGCGTAGGTCAACGGTTGATGTTAAGTTGACTTGCATATATTATAGAGAGGAATATATATATATATATATATATTGAAAAAGAGTAAAATTGCTAGAAGGGGGTAGACAAAATAAATGCAGTCACCAACAATTTTTTAAAACATATATTGATCCCGCCGGCTCAACTATAAATTTGTGAATTAAAATTAAAATTAATTAAATTTATTAAAAAATCACAATTGAAATAGTGATTTATACAAATTGTTTACATTTCATTTGAACTTGCTGATTCAATAATCCTTGCAAATTTATAAGTTAAAACACTATTGCTATATATAAAGTAAGCCATTACAAGTTCTTAATATACTTGTATATAACACTAATTTTTTTTAGTTTAAACAAAATTTCAACTAGTAATAACTTTATATAGAAAAATATATAAATAACTAATATTAAAAGTAATATTTAATAATGATTACATTTTTAGTAGCCTTTATTTATTTTAATCTTTAATTATAATTATATATCATAAATAATATATAAAACAAGATACAAGAATATAGAGCACGTGCAGGGGCAGATCCATAATTTTTACTAAGAGGGCACCAAGTATCTAAGAAAAAAACAACGATGGAGTTATTTTTAGATTAAGAATTGGAGAAAAATAATGTTATTTTTAGGGAGAGAAGAAATTATTCTTGAGTATTAACCGGTGAATATATTTTTTCACGATTAGTGGTTTAAGTATTTGAAGTTTATTAGAGATGTTCCTCGCTACAGAAAAGAAAATATAATTATTATTAAGTTTTATTATTTATATAATTTATTATGTTATATACTATATTTACTGATCGTCTGAACAAAAGTATGTAATAGTGTATTGAAAGACTACACTTTATTTTATAAAAAATATCAGGTTTGATTATTATAAACTTTTTTTAAGTTAATAAATTTTGAGTTAACTTGAAATTTACAATAAAGTCAAAATATCTTGATTTTTAATTAATTTAATTTTTAAATAAAACTAAAATAACAAGAAATGTAATTTAATTTTACATCAAAAAATTTGAAAGAGTCATTTGCCCCCTTCCTCTCATGTGGCTCCGCCACTGAACACGTCTATTTCATTTGGCCAATGTATTAGTTGCACTTTCGTCATGCATGGACAGATCGATATCATTAACACCACCCCCCCAACCCATTCCAACTATACCACCATTTTTATTTTTTCATTTAAAAGAGAGTTCTTGTTCACATTACTAGTTACTTTATGCGTCGGTAATGCCCATATGTATCGGATGTATACAAAGGGTCTTCCTGTTTTTAATTAAGGTCGTGTTACTCCATCTTTTGCCCACGATAAAATTCATTTAATTTTCAAAATTAATTTAATATTTAATTGTTTGTTACTAGGAAGACAGATGAAAAACAACTATGTTTAGAATATAGATTTATGGAGAGAAAAAAAATTCAAAAATAATATTTTTTATTAATAATGAAAAAATAAAATTATTAATTTATATTTTTCTTCATTTTGACTTAATTAAATAAAAATTGAGATCAAGAGCTAGATAGCTAGTTGGTAAATAGTCAACCTCGCTTGCTGTAAGTTTCCTGGCCTCTTGTGGAAAAAAAAAAAAAAAAAAGAAAAGAAAGGAGAACCTTTGATTTTCAAGGGAATCCTCAAATACAAATTAGTTTTTATATAAAATATTTATTTATTTCTTCTCTTTTTTAATGCAACCAAAAGTTTAAAATAAATTTGATTCTTTGTTTTATTTTACTATGTTCTTTTTTCTCTTTTCTCAAAATGCATGGTCCAAACATAATATAAAAATATTTTCAATGGGAATAATAAAAATAAATAAATAAATGAGATTAAGACTTGCCATAAAATTACATCTTTAGGGGATTTAAATTTCCTAAGAGTCCATTTGAATAGAAGAAAAGCGAAGTGAATATTAGTTTCAATTATTAATGGGAGTGAAGAGCAGCAAAGAAGTGAGATTTTCTTTTTTTTTTTTTTTTTGGGTTTGACTAAAATTAATAAAAGTGAAGTGTACACTCAATTTTTTTTAATATAATATTATTACAAAATTTAATTGGGGGAGGGAGGGGAGAGTGAAGTATTTATTATAAGAAAATAATTAGAATTTATTAATTAATTAATAATTAAAATTAGTACACTTCACCTCATTTTCCTCCAATTTTCTAATGTTTAAAAGAGAAGGAAGCATTAAGCATAATTTCCCCCCTCAAACTCTTCAATCCAAACATTACATGATTAATAACTAGTCTCCAAATCCCTTAATCGAAACAGCTGTATATAAGAAATAAGACAAACGTAACACTGCTGTCCAAGCTAGTCACTGATTAGGCACCATTGGACATACATCACTCAATATAGGGGAGGGGCACACTGGTCATTCCATTGCCAGAGAATAACACCACCCTCATTTCTGCCTAAACATTGCATGGTTGTCCAATGATTAAGCCCCGGAAAGTGGAGCTCAACCCACAAAACATGCCATCGACCCTTGCTCTATAATTCATAGGCTCTCTCTCTCTCTCTCTCTCTCTCTCTCTATATATATATAAATATATACATGTATGTACATACATGTAGTGGAGTGAATATCAAACATACTCAAGAATATTATAAACGTATATCCGATCGAGACAGTATCTTCACCAGCGAACTAGCTTGCTTGCTTTCCATTTCTTCTATGCTTAGATGATGGACTACCATCAGTTATACAACTAATGCACAACAATATTATATGTATATATATGATACATACGTATACATAGAACATAATTAAGCTTTAGAAGAGGAGCATAAGAAGAAAAACAAGCTAAATAATTAAAATGAAGAAGCCGTCTCAAGTCTACCAACCGCAGCCCACAAAATCATGTAATGAATCAATGAATTCGTGGAAAAGCAATGGATGCTTTACTTAGCTCACTAAGCTGTGCTAAATGTATATTGCTGGCACATTGACCCCTTACTTGCCCCTCACTAACCCACTACCCCCACAACCTTATTTCCTTACTCCAAGAATCTTCCCTCCTTCACCCCCCTCACTTCTTCCTCCACCGTGAATAATAAATCTTGGAAACGCCACCGCCAAAGATCTAGTTACAAATTTATGTAGATTTTTTAGGTGTTAATTCTTATTCACGGTGCTTGAATTCTCGTGTTTATTTTTATTTATTTTTGAATATTTTAGAATTTAATAAATCTCGTAAATAATTAATTTATTTTTTAAATTAATTAAGTTAAATTGTATCAATTTCGAATCTAAATATTCGTATTGATTAACTAATTTTTTTGAGCACAAATGCCTTCTTATATTAGTTTCTTTGTACTCTAGCTTTTTTTTTTTTCATTAATTCTGTAAATTAAGAAAAAGGAACAATAGAGCATGTTTAAAAGTGAATCTACCAATCAAAAAAAAAAAAAAGTGGGTCAACTCTAAAATGAAATAGCAAGTGTTCCAACCTCAACCCTATGTACTACACCCACAAGGCACACAATAATGAAATCATGGTTTAAAAGACTTTCAATTAGTCAAAATCTCTTGCATCACTATTCTTTTGTTTTGTTTTGTTTGTTTGTCTTTTTTTTTTTTTCATGCCACAAACTTTAGTTTCTAATGTACGACACCCGTCAAAACTACTCCTTTCTCAATCTCGACTTTTCGAAGTTAAAAAAAATTAAAAATATAAAAAAAATATTATTCTTCCGGTAAATGTTATGTAGTATCAGAAATAGTTAATATTCATTGTGCAATTAATTTTGGAAGTTACTAATTTTGTGATGTACATAGAAGTCCAACAGTTCATTCATGGTGGGGTATTCTTGTCAATTTGAATTATCAAAACACGCGCGCGCGCGCAATAGGATCAAGGTTGTAACATTTCGCAAGCAATTTGCACTGGTTAAAAGTTCTTATCCGGTACGCATATAAATATATATATATATATATATAGTATTATAGTGTATGCGTATTAAAATACAACACAACACGCTAAGATTTGTATATCCACAGTCCATTTCAACAATTACGGGACTGAATAAATTAACTGAAGTACTCCTTGTAGAAGTTGTTTTGAGTGAGTTCGAATTAATTTTGAGTTCTTTGACTCGTAAAGATGTATATATGTATACAACCATGCATATATATGCAAGGAAATGGGGTTGTGAGGCAGAGCTAGCTAGCTCTCACCAGATGTCAAAAATTTGATCATACCACCTGGAGTAATCAAAATCAAAGATATATCCAAATAATTATTCTCTTCATAACGTGTATATATATATATATGTATATATAAACACACCCACTTGTGTGATTAGGAACGCAGTTGATGAAGCTCCTAGTGCGTAGAAAGTCAGCATAAAACGAATTAAGTAAAACCCATCTAACATGATGGCAAACTGGAGTCATTTATATAATTAATTGATTAATGAATAAATGGCGAGATCATTTTGGGGAAAATTATCAAGGTTAATTAACGTTAGTGATAAACCGCCCGTACACACTGATTAACGTGTCATTTGTTCCATAGATTCACCAAACCTAATGATTAGGGAGAGCATATTATATAAGATACTAAAAATCCAATAATTTGCAGATCGAACCGGCGCAAATTTTGGGTCATGATCCAGCCTAGAAGATGAAAATTTTTTTATAATACAAGGTGGGTGGGTCAACTGCACATGGAATTGCTTTACTACGTGTCTAATTCATTTATAAAAAAAATAAAATAAAAAAACTAACTAGCTAGCTAATTAATTCTCAAAAACTAATTCACACTTAGAGCCGCCTGTGTGTCCTAAAAAAAGTTACTCTCCACCTATCGTTGCAAGTATTGGTAGAGAGAGTGTAAGTGAACGGATCAGAGTATTTTGAATCAAATTCGAGCAATTTTTTATGATTACATTGATCTTTATTTAAATTTAAATTATTTAATATTTTCTATTATATTTATTCGGAACAACTCTAGTTGGGCTCTTAAAATTGTATTTTAAATTTTAATTTATTTATATTTTAAATCAAACTTGAACGAATTTAAAATAGTTTGATTCATTTAATATATATATATATATATAGAAATGAAGTAAATAAATATTATATGCTGCACAGATTGAATTTTAGGAAATGAAGGAAGCAGAATAAATATAATTGTTTACATGGAGAGAAGTGGGAGGAAGAAAAGGAAAGAGTGATGCGAAAAAGTTAAGGAGGGGGGGGGGGGAAGGGAAGCGCAAATTCTGTGGTGCCAGGCTTGCACTCTAATCTTCCACAAGGAATATCGTTGGCAAAAAGTAATGGGTTTGCTTCAAAGCCAACCGAATCTCACCCGGTTTTCTCACCTCCTCATACTTCTTACATTGCATCTGCCTCTCTTTCTCTCTCTCTCCTCCTCTCTCTCTCTCTAAAATATGCATTTGTCAAAACACATTGCCTATATAATGGGTTTCAAAGGTTGTAAATGCGAAGAAAGATTGGTGGACTGACTCATCCATATCGGTCACTAGCTTAATTGTTCACAATAAGCAACCTCATAACCATCCACAAACTCTCTCTCTCTCTTTCTCTCTCTCTGTCTCCCCCCCCTCTCTCTCTCTCTCTGAGTTTGCATATGGAGGTCCAAGAGGAAGCTACGGGGTCCAAAGAGTACTTGCAGATTATGAAAGGAAAGCGCACCAAGCGGCCAAGACAAGCGTGCTCGCTAGCCCTAACCATGTCTTCTAGCTCATCAAGCGTGGCTGGAGAAGAAGGGGGCGGTGTTATTGAAAATTCCGGCGGAGTCGGTGATAGGGCCACCACCACCGCTTCACCGACCAACTCCGGCGAAGTCACCGGAGGAGGAGGAGGAGGAGAAGAAGAAGACAATGACATGGCGAATTGTTTGATTCTTTTGGCTCAAGGGTCAAGGCCAGTTGTTCCATCTAATTATAAGGCCGGTTCATATATGTACCAGTGCAAGACTTGTGACCGGTGCTTCCCTTCATTCCAAGCCCTAGGTGGCCACAGAGCAAGTCACAAGAAACCTAAAGCCGCTGCCACCGGAGAATTTGAGAAGAAGAAGCTGCCGCCGTTGGTTTTAATTCACGAAAACGGAGGAGGAGATCAAACCGATCGCGATAGAACAGCCCTTTCGCTGCAAATCCCGAATAGGGTTTCGGCCGGAAATAGTGATAATAAATCTAGGGTCCACGAGTGTTCGGTATGCGGTGCGGAGTTCTCGTCTGGTCAAGCTCTAGGAGGTCACATGAGGAGGCACAGAACCATCTCTGTGGCCACAACAACTACCAGTCCTGATCACGATGATCACTCGCAACAAGGAAAGAAATCATCGAGAAACAACATCCTAGCGTTAGATCTTAACCTTCCAGCCGCACCAGAAGACGACGATCACCGCCGTGAGTCCAAATTTCAACAAGTCATCGTATTCTCCGCCGCCCCTTCTTTGGTCGATTGCCATTACTAGTAATTAAACTGCAACCGCCATGGATTTCTCTCCTTTGTGAATTTGTTAGTTGTGTAACATTATTACTATTCTTTTTTTTTTTCTTTTTCTCTCTACCTTCTACTATAGTACTATTTATTTGTAATAACATGCAGTTAATTCTTTGAATTCTTTGCGATTTATTCTCGTCATCTAGCCGTATAGTTGAATCATTATCATTAAATTTTTTAATTTTTTTTCATTTTCTGCAATAAAAAATTTAATTTTATTTTATTTAAATCGGGACGTAACATGACCAATACTAATAAAATTTTAAGTTTGTTAATCCAGTAATTAAGTAATTATTAATTTAAATTTTTTTATTAAAAATTTATTCAAACATGAATTTTAGAGTTTGAGAGATTAATTTACCAAAGTTTGTAAAATTAAACTAGTCCGATCATGCACCTTAAATAATAATATTAATAATAATAAAGAGAGAGGTAGAGAGAGAGAGAAGAAGAAGAAAGAGAATGTGGCGTGACAAGACTTTAGAAAACATTAACACCACGTACCACAGCCAAAAGCCGTGGATTAGGTTCCTTTATTGTCTCTATTCACAAGAAAGTAACTAAAAAGATCCAGATCGACCTGTATGTACTTCTGTTTCATTAAAAACAATTTAACGAAGTAGAAACCTAGGCTTGTATAGCTGCCTTTCTTTTACCATTCACATGCTAATTGTACGTGCACGGTCATACATTACTTTTTAGAGCATTAAAATTTGAAAAAAAAAACATTAAATATATATATTTAACATTAAACACAAATTTAAATTATTTTTTTAATTATTTGATTTGTGTGATTGATTTTCTTTCTACTTTATCTTATATTAGTATTTTTAATTTTTTTAAAAGCACTACTACTGATAACACTATTTAGTTAATTTTGAGAGCTCAATTAGTAAAAATATTTTAATTTTTATTAACTTTTTGATTTTTTTTTTATCAAATTTCACCGCAAGTTACTTATTAATTAATTTTTTGTTTCTTTAGATTTGGTTTTTTTTTTTTTTTTTTTTTCTGTCATCCAAACATCAGCTTCTAACCTAACCCCTCATCCGTAATTTACAATTAAACAAAATGACATTTTGTGTAAAATTAATTAAGCCTATCTTTCTCGAAAAAGTACGGGAAATTGGTTGGGCTAATGTGTCACGGTGTGCTGCATATTAAAGTCCTTTTTAGGTATAGCTGGTAGACATGGACAAGTCATTATTATCTTGTAAAAAATAAGTAACTTTTCTAGTGATATAGTCACTGTTTGGAGTCCTTCAAAAAATAAAATAAAATCTTATAAATCTTTATAAACATAAATTACGAGATAATAAATTTTAAATTTTTCACTCACTGTATGAATTACGAGATATTTATTTTTACAATTTTATATTATTTTATACAATTTTATACAACTCTAAACACCTCATACTTAGTGGGGTATAAATTCTAGTTCCATACAATTAAGCATGACAAAGCACATGGATAATTCCATTTATCTAACTGCATGTGACGGACAAGCACTTCCAAAGAACCCAGTACTGGTGCAAATTTTTGTCCATAGTAGTACTCAAGTACTATTCCACTAAAAAAAAGGCATTTTTTATAGAAAAAACAAAAAGGCTTCTAATTGGTCTCCGTTAATATTCATTACATGCATGAATTTGGATTTAGTAACTGCCTGCCTTAATTTATGTTTGTAGGAAAGGTTAACTGAATTTGGATTTTGGGTACTTAATTTATGTTCATAGGACAGGCAGGGATAGATTTAGGATTAACTAGCGGCTCCATGCATGCACCCCAAAGAAGGAAAAAAAAAAAAAAAAAGATAACGAGATACATCGGTATTAAGAATAAGAGAAAAGTGGTGTTACTTGCAAAGAGAGAGAAAATTATTATTAAATGTTAAATTGACGAATATAATTTTTATAGTTTAATTGTTTAACTAGACTTTTTAACAGTACTTGAGATTTATAAAGGATGTCCCTCATTTCTAAAAAAAATGATAATTATTAAAATTTATTATTTATAGAATTTATTTTGTTATATGTTATATTTATTAATATTATGCATATAAGTATTCAATAGTATAGTAAAAAATATACTTTATTTCATAAAAAAAAATATTTGAGTTTGATTCTTGTAAGTTCTTTTTATGTTAAGAAAATTTTGAATTGACCTTAATTTTTTAAAAAGGCTAACATTCACGATTTTAAATAATTTTATTTCTTTTAATAAAATTAAAATACCAATAGTATTTTAGAGGTCATTTGGTTCATTTTTCTCTTTTCTATTTTCTATTTTTGTTTTCTATTTTCTGTTTTGAGGTCATTTTTCATTTTGTACCTTTGAGAAGAAGGAAAACAGCTCAAAATTCATTTAGTTACTTGTGTTTTCAAAATTTATTTTCGAAAATTGAAAATAAGTTTACACATGAAATGAAAAATGATAAAAAATCGTTTTGAGAATTTTTAACAAAAAACAAAAAAAATTTCAAAATAACAAAAACAGAGTATTTTTGTTTCTTCGTTTTGAGTTTTTAACATATAAAACGAAAATAAAAAATAAAAAATAAAAAAATAAACTAAATACTACCTTAGTAATTCTGGATTCAAAACTAAGGGGAGTTAGTTGTCCGCCCTTGTCTCCATTTGGCTCCACCAGTGAAGACAGGTTAAATAAATTTGAATTTTACCTCACTGCAAGAAAATAGGTCAACGGAAACACCAGACACGGACAAATGCAAATGCATGAAAAATGTTTACCCTCTATTTGGGAACATTTCACTATTAAAACTGATTTCATTTTAAAATAAAAAATTGATTTAATTTAATTTGATTTGATTTGGTAACTAAAATTTTGTATTTGAAACATATTTTACATTTAAGAATTGAATTGATTTGATTTAACTGAAATACCAAGTTTGACTATATGAATAAGAAGTAAAAAATATGGTAAATATGATATCAAAAGATAAATTTATCTACTTACTTAAATTACTTAAAAAAATAATGAATTCTCATCAAATCGTATTATTTTAGATTAAATTTCAAATTTTATAGATATTTCAAAATCTAAATCGTGAAATGGAATCAAATCAAGCTTATAAAATTTTATATTATTTTCAAATATAAGAATTAATGAGAATTCTCATCAAATAAAATTAAATCCAATTAAATTTATCATTTTAAATGTAGTGTTAATAAATTTAAATTTTAGCTGACTGCTTAATTTATGTTCTTGGAAAATGTAGATGAAAAGTTTAAAGCTCATAGCGACCATAATGGAAGTGATCGTCCCAAGGTGACAGGGTCGTGGTTTATTCTAATCAATGACCACTTTGGGACTTTAAATAACTACTTATGACGGTCCTGAAAAGCCCCAATTCCAATAGCAGACATTTTTTAATTACTAATATAAACTTAATGCTAGTTAATTAAAGTTTTAAAAGAAGAAAACGCATAATATTTTAGATTTGAATTGAATATTTGGTAAAAATTTGTAAAAGTTAAAAAAAATTAAAAAAATTAGAGAAAGTTGATAAAAATTGAAAAATATTGGTAAAAGTTGAAAAAAATTATAAAAGTTATTTTTTTTTTATGCGCCAAACAGCACATTAGGAGTGCCATGCAAATCACTAATTACATAAATAATAAAAACAATTCGCAGATGCATTGAAGGGTAAAACTTTATCTTAGAAAAAACAGAAAAAAGTTGCATTGAAGAGTAAATGCCATACAAAACACCAAGTGAAAAGCTCTCATTAAGAAAGATAAATACAAGCAAATCTGTTTAATTTCCATACAACTTGTGCAAGGATTAACAAGAAACAAATAACCAAAAAAAAAAAAAGAAAAAAGAAAAAATTTACACAAGCTAGTAGATGATGTTTGAGTGCCCAATACCCCCAGAACAACAACAAAGCATATACCATTTACTAGCACAGCTCAATTACAACAGCGCTAAGATACAAGAAATTGTCAGTGTACATAATTTGATTTGATCAAGCGATTTGCTTCAGTCTGCCATAAGAAATACCGCTTGGGGCCTTTGCATGATTCATATTCCATCAAACTGTGACACTCTGATCGATCGATGCAGCATTTTACGAGCAACAACCACCACTAGGTTGTCCCTGGTGTTCTTGTTTATGCTTTAGGATATTTCTCTTCACTGCAGTAGATCCTTCTTCCAGAAGACTAGGGACTGCCATTATCTGTAGGACAACAAGCAAGTGGGTGGAATCTAGATCTGAAAATTTACTTCAACAAAACCAATCAGCACTACAACGATCTATTTCGCAGATTTATAGCTTCGAAACTTCCCATAGCTATAACACAAGTCTAAGAATCCATAGCACATTGACATTTACTCAGTCGCCAGTGAAGGAGGATTGTTCAAAAATTCGATCACAATGGTACTACAATTATATGACCAATCCCATTCACGTTTCCAAGTTCTGCCTTAGTATTCATACAAATGCCTAATCTAATAAACTCTTCAGATGGTTTGAAGAACTACCTGGCAATATAAATCCTGCTAGAAGCAAACTGAATTATTGACTTTCCAGTTACCAGAAAATCACATCCTTTAGATTTATATTCATCTCTGCCTTTTTTTTTTTTCTTTTTTTCTCCACACTCCCACCCCACCCCACCCCCCCAAAAAAAATACTTGATCCATCTAGTTCAACAGGAAAGGAGAACAGTATGAATGCCTTTTCTTTTTGTTTTCCGTACCTTTAAAGCGAGCTCTTCAAAGCATTGCTCTACCTTTTCTCGAGTTTTAGCACTGCATTCAAGAAATAAACATCCATGCTCCTTTGCAAGTTCAATTCCTTCTTCTCTACTAACAACCCTTTCCGATTCCTGTAATTATGCATTGGATGAATTTAAAATCATAAATTGTGAATTTAAAAAAAAAAATTCCTTTAACAAGCAAAAAATTAACACAAGATTGCAGAAGAATAATCACATATATTTTTGGGAGACTACTAGACAAGCTTTGTGGGGTTTCAGAATTTATCAACTCTTCCATTTGACTTAACAATTGTCTAGAGTATTTTAGTTATAGTAAACGCTCTAAGCTTTCCATAAAATACAAGCAAGGGCATTCAATTTGGAATGAATTACAGAGTGCAACTACAGAGTTGTGCTATTTTCTCTGTATTCCTATCTCAACATTTGCAGCTTTACATTTTCTGATGCATTTGGTATAGGAAGAATATAATAAACTTGCATGTGTGTTCTTGTTTCTAAGCTTTAAAGGAGGCCACTTACCCTTCTACAGATTTCATTCCGCAAGTGATGTGTGCGTGCACGCACACTTGCGTATTCCAGATTCTCAGCATTGCAGCAGGAGGCCAATGACTCATTTTATTGATTTCATTCCATAACTATATGCTTGCGCACATTTTTATAACAAGCATTTGCTCACATTAGTGTCTTCTCGTTTCTAAGCCTTCCCAAAGCAGGCCACCGACTATTCTAAAAATTTCATTCCACAGGTGGGGGGTTGTGTGTGTTTTTCTTTTTTGGTTTAAATTAGTGACTTCTCTTGCAGACTTCAGTCATCTCTGTGGTGCCAACTCAATTCCACAGCAACACGGAAAGAATGGGGCAGCAGGGACTGATCGTTGTAGTATTCCATTATAGCCAACTTCCAAATGGGTCGAGATGCGTCCTTGTTATCAATTGAGGTTATTGATCCTATTGCAAACTCCACAATCACTTGGGTTGTGCCGTCTCTTGAACCCTCTCCTTATTTGTAGGTTGTAATAATGTTTCTGAATGTAGCACAAAGGTTCTTCGGTGACTTTGACCTCTACTTTGAATATGTCAGGTGTGTATAAACATTTAAAACCTAAAGCAAAGTAATTTCACATTTAGTTTTGTCAGAATAAACAACTTAGTGGGATCAACCTCTGTATATTCTTTTACTGCTTTGCCTCAGGAAGACCAGACCAATGAAAAATATCCCAGATCATTTCAGGTTTTATTGTTTTTCTCTCAATAGTTTTATCAACGGAAAGAGAGTGACAGCTGTTCTGAAGCCTGTTTTCTGGTAAAAGATGATCAATATTGCAAGAAGGAACTTAAAAAATACACACAGAGATAGAGAGAACTTTCTTTTTTTTTTTCTTGATCGGTAGATAGAGAACTTTCACACATAGCAAGTTAGCAAATATGTTAAACAGATTCTAGGAGATGAAGCATCTATCAACAAAGAGAAATAAGAAGAAATGTCCAAATGGTCGTTCTATATTGTCCCTTAGCTATTTAGTTCATTTGTTGTCTGGCATAAATTGTTCACGAGCAGAAGATACAATGCAGAACTTACTCTATCAACTTTATTTCCAACAAGCATCTTAATGCAATTCTGATTAGTGGAGTAAAGATCTACTTCTTTAGTCCATACATCAGACAAGTTTGTAAAGGTTTCCCTCCGTGTCACATCATAAACTGCAGATTAAGGAAGCAAAATTGTGATATTCGAAAAAAGGAAATAATTAGAGGTTAATGTATTGAAAATTAAAAAGAAAATTTATTTAAAAAAGAAAAGAGCATAAATATTGCTAACTAATTGAAGACAACACAAAATTTAACTCAAGATAAATAAAACTTTCCTTACACCCTCATGATATTATACTGTTGATAGCTTACCCATAACAATCCCCTGAGTACCTCTATAGTAAGAGCTTGTCAATGTCCTGAACCTCTCCTGTCCAGCTGCAACAGATAACAAGAGTTTACTGTTATGAGTATACCAACCACCCACATTTCAGTCACAATGCTATACGCTACTGGAGAAGAAATTTTTGCTAGTTAAATTATTGGAACAGAATACAACAAAATTTTATTTCACAATTTCATTGTGTCAATGCACGTAGCAGCATACAACCTTAAATATTGCATAAATATTCCACACTTAAATCATTGATCCTACAAAAGTAACAAAAATCTACACATGACAATGACATGAGTTAAATTGAGGAGACTTCTCCTCAGTAAAATACTAAGTTCTAGACAGCCCAACCTACCCATCCAACATGGGTTTGTAGGCTTCCTATAGCAAAAACCTGGGAATTTAAGACAAAAACCTTCCTACGGATATCTTGGAATTTGCATAAGACAAAAAAAAATCAGTTATATGATCAGATTCAGAGCCAAACCGAAGCACTTAAGTAACCTGCATGATGGCATTTTCTTTTGGTACATTAGAGACTTGAGAGGTGGTGTGAATCGAACTCAGGACCAAAGAACTAGGTGCGGGACTGTATCATGCTTCAAGCTTTAAAAACTGGTAATGCTTACTTTCAGGCTATCTCCTCTTCTCAACATACATGATTACACGATATTGTAATATTCTCATAACAGGATCTGGTAAGCAATTTAGACATCAGACCACCATAAAAGATTCCTTTTCTTTTTTAATCCACACAATCTTTCATATATGTACCAAGAGAGCAATAACAACCTCTAATTAAATAGAGCTTATAGGCATCTTTATTTTGGAAAATAGAAAATAAAAGAATCAAGGTTGAACTTGTTTCATAATTAGCGTCTTCACTCGATGTTAGTTTCCAGGTCTTGGGGGGCCCTTGAATGATTAATGAATTCTAAGTTTATTATTAGAGATGAGTGGAAGATCACAGCCTCCTTTCAAAACCAAAGATAAGCAGCCTCTAGGGAAGCTTTTTAGCGCTTCTCAAGATTTTTTTTTTTTTGGGGCGGGGGGGGGGGCATTACAGACGTAACTACAATAATCAAAATGAGAAATTACTCACTTGTGATCAAATAGGAAAAAAATATCACGTTGTGGAGTTATATTTACGTCTGTTAAAAAATAAAAGAAAAACATGGATGATGCAAAAGGCATCTTGCCTTTCCCAATTTCTAGTCCTCATTCTTATGCAAAAGGAAAAATAAAAGAAAAATCAAATATTTCAAAAAATATAGAACAAAAAAAATATTGTTTAGAGAGATTGTGCGAATGATAACCAAGAACACAAGGCAATTAAAAATATAGTTGTCCTACTAAAGCCAGGAACTCTCTCATTAAGAAGGAAAGATAATAAAACAAAATATACAGTGGCAACTTATTACCAGTGTCCCAAATGGTTAGCTTCAATCTTTTCCCGCCAACTGTCAGCTGCTTGATTTTAAAATCCACACCTGGTAATTCATAGTTAAGATGATGAAAAAAATCAACCAATTTATGGTTAGATTAAAAATATCAGTTGATTATGTGGAACTCCGTGATTTAGTAAGTCAATTCCAATAGTTCATAACTTTATAAGGAAATTCATCATTTTAAAATTTTGGGAGAAAATGCTTTTGTTAAGGTCAAAACATGAGAAACAAAAACTTTTAAGAGCAGGGTGCTGTTTGATAGTGAAAGAAAACAAGGAAGAGATTATGCCTGTGGAAAAAGATGAAGTTTCACCTAAAGTGGCAATCCATCATACCTACACCACCAAGGAATTATTAATTCTGTTTAAGCACTGGATAACCTCGTTTAGCAGGTAACCAGTAACCACCCTTATAGTGGAGTAGAAAAAAATATCGAAGTAGCAATTCTGAATTTTTTAGCATAATTTTTAACCCATCCAAATTACATTGGTATCTGCCACTAACAGCAAAGCATCAAAAAATTACTCAACAGCATAGCAAACTCCAAACATCTTTTTTGCAAATACTACAGAATTGGCTCAAAACTTCTATGATGCTATCTAGATGAAGAGGGGGTAGAAACACAGTTAAATACTTTAGGCATTGTGACAAACAAAATTCTTTAGATAGAACTAACCAATGATAGAATTTAAGGGAGCATGTGGAGACATGGTGCCACAACACACCACTCCAAACAATTTTCTGAAAGGGCATCTACTGTTCAAAGGAAGACACTTTCTCAGAGCTACAAATTTTCAATTGATGAATTCGAGGACCTAGGGTCTTGTAGCTGTCTGCCTCCTTTATTTTTATTTTTTTGATAAGTAAATATGAATTATTAGAAAAAGGGGGTTGGGATAATTCAAAGCCAAGACCTTTAGTATTGGAGGTGACTTTTTCATTGAGCTAACTATCCACCTCTTACAACAAAAAAATTAAAAAATAAAAAAGTAGAAAGTGAAAACAGAACCAAAGAATGTCCATTAACCACTGGACTCCATCAGATTACTTGTTTACACCGCCTATTACAGCCTCAAGCCTATTAAAGTACTAGCTTATCCTCAACCATTATTTGTCTCATGTTAACCTCAGATTCCAAGTGTGAATGAGAGACAGAGAAAGAGAGGGAAGTAACAAGTTATGAGGAACAATTATTTCAACCCATGATCGTACAGTGAATATTAATATTATTAATTTCAAATCCTGGCCTTCTTTATGTTGGTTAGTCCAAATTTTGCTTAACCCTTCAAATGTTTTTTTCTTTTTTTCTCAAAATGAAACCTAAACACATACTGTGCGCACTCTTTTTAAATAATGTAATAATATCAATATAATTTTTGTATCAGAAAGAGTAATTTTTTTTTTTTCAAAAATGAATAATTTTTTGATTGATTTGCTGATTATATGGCACTTACGAGATAAAGGTGTATATTTTTCCCTTCCTTTTCTTGGCTTCTTTACATGTCCCCGTCACCAAATAAGCCCAATAATTGAGACCAAAATGACAGCATAGAAGTTCTTTGGCAGGTCAACCATAAAAATCCAACTCCATCTATGACTGACATTAAACGACCAGAAGTCACAGCAGCTTGCTGACCAAATATCTGTTAGCATGACACTACTTGCCTCCTTTGTCAGCAAGACAAGCCCTCCACCATGACACCTTCGATTAAAGGTTCATGCCTAATCCACTGTTTGCCCTTATCAAATTCAGCGCTGGAGAACAGACACCTGCAAGAGCAGATCCAGAGTTGCTGGTCCGGCTTGGCCAGTGATTAGGACAAGCACTCGAGCAACTGTAACTAGGGAAAATGGATTGTGGATCAGAAATTGAGATATTTTTACAAAGGGATCAGTTGGTCAAGTCATTAAACTTGGTTATTTTGATCAACAGTTTCTTTTTTTTTTTTTTGTGTGTGAAAGGTCATTTTGATTAATATGGCTGAAAGTGAAATGGGTTTATTTGCCTAAGCTGACTACAACAACCAAATTCGTAACTATTTCTATCAATGAATGCGTAGTATAAATTGCAAGCTGACCATTTTAGCTTCATATTTGATCCAATGCCACTAGAAAACAATTCCGCCATATATGATTGCATAATTCCACAGACCAACCCAGGCGTAGAGCTCTTCCATTAATCCATTCCCAATAATACAGAATTAGTTTAAATCACAAATCCATTGCCATACAATTCCAAGATTCAAAAGGAAAAAATAAAAAAATAAAAAAAATAAGAAGAAGAATAAAACTCATTCAAACTTGATTTTGGAAATCAACCACAATTTAATAATGCAAATAATTTAATGGGACAATGGATTAAGTACCAATGGTGGGGGCCAGATCTTCGACGGAGTGGGAGATGAAGCTGACAAGAAGACTGCTTTTGCCGACGCCGGAATCGCCGATCAGCAAGATCTTGAACGACAGATCGTAGCTGTTGCTCTGCCCCGATGACGAACCCATTGATCATCCACTTCTCTCTCTCTCTCTCTCTCGCACACACAAACACAACAACAACAAAACAGTGACAATGTGTAATCAATAAGACAGAACAAAAGGCAAAACAGAGGAAAGCCAATGAAAGAGAGAGAGAGAGGATTATTGCTCACACATATACAAATAGGGGAAAGATATATGTATATGCGTGCGCATTTAGAGAGAGAGAGAAAGTGTATAGGGAAAGAAAGAGAGAGTTAAAAAATAACGGCTACCAGTGGACAGGTGACATCTCCAAAAAGCACACATGCGATTCCGGTTTCCACGAACGAACTGCCCGTGTCGTAACCCACCCGAGACGGCGAGGGGGGAGGGAGGGAGTGGCTTTCTCGTAATTTACGATATCTTTGTGGGGGCGTTGGCGTGGTGGTTAAGACCACGCGCTCTGGGATGGTGAGGTGGTTACACGCGCCCCTTGGGAGGATGAGTTGGGCTCCACGTACTTGGTGAGTGGTCATTGTCTAAAGGGGCTCTTGTGGTTGAGGTTTTAGATTTGAAGTGAGATATGTCCGATTGAGAGGGAGCTTCTAGCGAATTTGTTTAAGCTTATTAGACAACGGGCATCAAGATTTTTAGATAGTTGTAATTATATTTTCATCTAGTCATTTAGATAAAAAAATACATTATTTTTTAATTAAAAAGTTAACAATTTTTTTGTAATTTAGATTAAAATAAAAAATTATCAAAAAAATTAAATTTAACTAAAATTTTTTGTCACATATGTAGGGCCGGTTTGGCATACTATATATCTCTAAAAAACTCTATAAATATTTAACAACCCTTTTACCTCTAATTTTTTTCGTTATTACTAATTTCAAAAAATTTTAATATTTCGCTAAAAAAATCTAAAAGTAGGTTAATCGAATGTGTAAATTTTTTATACAATCATATTCTTCGTGTTAAAAGTTTTCAAACGAGTACCATTGTTGCTATTTTTTGTAAATTTTTTTGAATCCGTGAGAACGGATTTGGAAAACCGTTCTCACAGTTTGCTACTTTTCAGAAAAAAAGACACCAAAATTAATCTCAAACCACATTTTATCTCAATTTATCTTATTTTTTCTTACTCCAAACGAGACCGTAATGTAGGTTCATATGTGATTATCGAGAAAATAATTTTAAAAAAATAATAATATTTTTAAAAAATGAAATGACATTTTATTAATTTTTAACATAGAAGGGTAAAAATATGTTTTCAAATATCTATTCTGTGAAAATATTTTTCATGAAAATAATTTTGATTCATATGGTACCAATCTAGTTAAATTTAATATATCCAATCATTATTATATTTTAGTTCAATTAAAGAAATTTATTTATTGACTTTTAAAATAGAAAAGGATTACATGTTTTTGGATTGAATTTCCAGCTATAAAGTGTAATTAACTCTTTTGGAGGAGCCTCACACCCCATCGCTTTACGATCTGACTTGCGATTTATAATTAGTGGAATTAAAAGAATATAATTTTTAAACAAATTAATGAGAATAAAAATATAATTTCAAATAATTATTGAACTTTAAATGAAAAGGGGAAGAATATTATCACGGGTTGCAACTGTCACGACTGTTACTAGACCTCCTCAATTAAAAAATCAATTTCACTTCAATTTTCAATTTAAAAAATAATAAAACTGAAATTATCCATTCGATTCTTATTTCCCGCCATTTTAAAATCAAAATTAATGTAAACTTGAACCGGGATCGCCCGAGACTAGATTAGTTGAGGAAACATATAAGACCTAGAATTAAAGGGCTAGTAATCATTTTGTCTCTCCGTGCATATATATATATGTATATATATATATATATCATGTGGTTAGCTAAGCATCTCATGCTTTTGCCCTGGAAACCTGACCAATCGAACTCGTTAGATTATTTATAAATATAATAAACTTCCACAACCGTACAAATATATAATTATTTATTGTCATAATTATTCTCCCCAGCAAAATTTGTAGGTCATTGGAGGTTTACTCGATTGATAATTTCAGAAACTCAGAGATTAATCGAGATGCACATAAATTGATCCAAATATTTTGAGTTATAGAAAAAAGAAAGAAAAAAAAAGACAGAGTGATAGTTCATCTTAATCACATAACTTGGAGAGAAATACCAGTTAAATAACAAAAATATCAATTTTGAAAAAATTTATAAATTGGGGAGTTTTGTGGCACTGGGTGTTAAAAATACTTAAAATTTAAATTTTAAATATATACTTTATATATAGTATGAGTGAAATCTTATATATAGATGTGATACATTCACATTATTCTCTATCCATTGTATACGTAATCATTATCTTAATAAACAAGTTTTCCTAAGATTTTAGTAAAAATTAGTAGATGTTAATTTATTTGTGACATTTGAATATTGAAAAATGACAAATTCATTTTAATAATGGAAGATATAATTCAAAATTTATTATGAATCTACGATATCAAAAATTAGAAAATTTTATTAAGTGACGTACGTTCTCCTACAATATTAATAAATATATATATATTATAAAGATAGTTACGTATATAATGAAATTGTTTGGTTCTCTACAAAATAAAATAAATTTTTATAAATCTCTACGTAATTCAAAAATTTTTTTTCTCACAATACAAATTATAAAGCTATAACTTTTATAAATTTATAGTAATTTATACAACTTAAATACCCCCAATGTTTGTACATATATGTAAATATGTGAAAGGTTTATCAACCACACATTCGTTCTCTTCAAAACACTCCATGCCCACGTGATGCGTATATTTTGTTCAGGGCAGGCTGGGGTTGGGTTTGGTATCTGCCGGTTTAGTGCCACAGCCATCATTTGGTTGGCCCAGGCCATCACCCAATTGTGGACCTCGAAATGAAACCTTCCCGAAAATTCAAACCCCCCATTAACTAATTAATTAATTTAATTCAAACCAACAAAAAAAAGCCATAAATTAAATATCATGGCAATAAATTGGATGTCATTTTGTATGCATTTTTATTTTTCATTTTTGGTTTTGAGATTCATGTTTTAAGAATATTAAAATTATATTTAGTTTAATATTTTTTATTTTTTGTATTTGAGTTAAAAATATATAAAATAATTTTTGATTATTTTATATTTTATGTATAAATTTATTTTTTTAAAAATATATTTCAAAAATCTGAGTGACTAAATGTATTTTGAACTATTTTTGTTATTTAAGAAAAATTAAATAAAAACAGACCTAAAACAGTAAATAGATGCTTAAATTTTATATTACTTACCCTCTTCTAATAAATAAGATGTGATTAAGAATGTTAAATGTCTTGAGTTCAGAGAGGAGACTTTTTTAAGTGCTCCTATTCTTGTCCTATATGATGAAATCTGCTTTTTATTCTTGTCCGAATTCTCGTCTCCTAATTAAAAAAAAAAAGAATTATTTATTAAATTAAAGTGATATAGCATAATACTTATTTAAAATTAAATTATACATATCTTAAATTGGATAAGGTTATATATTAACTTTATTATTATATTATATAATTAATATATAAGTATACAAATGGACATGAAATAGATGAGAAAAGCTCGTTCGAAAATTATCTAAAAGTTTCAATCTAAAATTTTCGTATCTGCTCCCATAAAAGAACATTCATACCTATGCCAAGTCAACACAATTTATTTTGAAAAGAAAAAAAAAAGTTAATTATTAAAAAATTAAGTTTTTTATTTGAAAATAAAAAATTATTTTTTAATAGTAATCTTTTAATATTTTGTTAATTTAATATTTTATCTTTCTTTATTAATTTAAAATGTAAGAGGGTAATATAATTATTTTAGAAAAAGTTAAAAAGTTAATTCGTTTTGATGTGTTAAAACTAATAATTTTACTATTCCTAAATGTAAATGGTTAAGCAAAGAGCCCTCCTAGTAATTGGTTAGAGAAATCATTAGGCATCATCAATGGGTTTCGTGAAATTATGCTGGGATGTGGCCTTCAAATTAGCGTTTCCCAGTAATTACCCTTCAAATAGAATAAATACAAGTACTTTTAAAAAGGTACAATAAATGTATGTAACATATTTTAATAGATTACTTTGACAAAGTAATAGACATTGTGGGTCGCAAGAAGAGATAAGGGGGTCAATTGATTTCATTGGAAGTAAAATTTATATAGCAAAAAACATAATTTTTAAAATATTTTTGTAATTTTATCTTATAAAATATTTTTCTAAAATAAATTACTCTAATACTTTAAATAATTTTCAAGTTTTACCCTTACTTATATCAGGTGCACTACCCATTATCTTTCAGTACATTATGTGCAAGTGCAAATTTATGTGAATAGTATAATTTTTAAGGTATTTTTGTAATTTGACCCCATAAAATATTTTTTCTAAAATAAATCGCTTCAATACCTCAAATAATTTACAAAGTTTACTCTTACTTTTATGTGAGGTACACTATCTATTATCTTTTCAGTATATTATATGCAAGTGCGAATTTATACTTGTTGGCTTGATCCCAGTGAATCCAAATCTTAAATTCGCAACTAGTGATAAAACTATATTATTTTATTATTTTTTTCTGATAGAATATTTTATTTGTGTGATTTTATTAGTACTCATGGTAATTGCTATAGATTTATGTCATTTAAAAAAATAGTTTTCTTTGAACTGTAAAAAAAATAAAAAATAAATAAAATAGTTGCTTGTGAGAGCCAGGGTTAATTAATTTTCCAAAGATATATGCATTTAATTTATAAAAAAAAAAAAAAAAAAACCATTAAGATTAATTGGAGTAGTTAAGTCCGTAGCCAAGCTTTTAAGTTTTTCAGAGGCAATTCAAAAATCCATCTTAAATCCTTACTCATGAACTGCCAAAACATTTTGATCACAAATAATTGCAGACGAATTTTATCAATTATTATCATTTAACGCCCAACTTAACCGGATCGACCCGAAACTCGCTGAACCCGATCTATATCCACCGACTCCTGAACTTGTCGGACTCCTATAAAATCCGAAATTGATTTCCATTTCATCTTCACCTTCATCGCGGACTCGCAGTCGTGCCCCTGAACTTCGAGGGCTCAAAGCTTTGGTCGGCCGAACACAGAATCAGATGGACAGAGACTGGGGTTCGAAGCCTGGTAGTGGAGGCGCCGCCTCCGCCCAGAACGAAGCCATCGACCGCCGTGAGCGGCTGAGAAGGCTTGCCCTCGAAACCATCGATCTCGCCAAAGATCCCTATTTATGCGCAACCATCTCGGAAGGTCACCTCTCTCTCCCTCTCTCTCTCTATATATATATATTTGTTCATGTATTTTCTTTGTTATGTGTGGTCGTGGAATTGAAATTGAATGGTTTTATTTTGGGAGTTTTGTAGCTATGAGTGTAAGCTTTGCCTGACTTTGCACAACAATGAGGGGAATTACTTGGCGCACACACAAGGGAAGCGACACCAGACTAATTTGGCCAAGAGAGCGGCTCGTGAGGCGAAGGAGACCCCTGCTCTTCCTCAGCCTCACAAGCGGAAGGTTGCTCTCAAAAAGAGCGGTATATCCTCTATTTTTCATTGTTCTGATCAATTACAGATTGTTTAAGCACGCATCTGATTAATGGTGTGATTAATTGTGAGTTCATGAGAGTAAAGGGTTTGATTAGAAATCAAGAAAAATATTGTAAAGGTTTATCCATTGATGATTAATTTGAGGGTTAGTTCTGCAGCTGATCTGCTGGGCCTTAAAAAATAATTACCTTCCGTGGTGCTAATTTATTGTCTTAATTTGAGGAAATTCTGGCCCCCAAATGGATTGCTTGCTGGATCTTGTTTTCAACTTTAGGGTTTGGGAGTTTCTTTTAGTCTTAGTGGCAGAAGTTAGAACTACTTTTGCAGTAGGGTTACACCAAAAAGCACAATGATAAAGGACATGAGAATTCATTGCTGTAACATCTTCAGCATCTGTAAGCTTTCATATTTGACATAAACTGTTAGATGTGATTGGTATGTTAACAATGCCAAAAATTTAGCAATTTCATTGGGTACTGGAAGCGGGAATATTGTATATTTTCTATTGGGACAAATATGTGGCGCTTATCATCTTGTAAGCAGGATATGTAGAATTACACGTGTAGAATATATCAATTTTATTGGGTACTGCCATGCTGGAAACAGGTATATTGTACATGTTAAAAGATTAAGTGGCTAAGAAACATAAATAGGAAATAAAAATGTCATTTCAAAAAGATTACAAGTAACCAATAGCTTGACTGTCATTGCCAGAACTATGATTTTTAACCTCTGCTGACTTCAGCTTGACTTCCGAAATTTGTAAGTAACGGTGGCCAACTTGGACTCCGCATAGCCTTTTTTACTATGAATGAGGACCATTTTTGACAGTGGTGGTCAGCTGTGACAAGGGATGCTGCCAGTGTTGACACTTTGCCCATAGACTTGATGAAACAATGATGTGTTTTCTCAATTTCTCGAGGAGACGATTGAAGGGAGGCACTTCAAGACTAAAGGGATTGATTTCTCCCTTCAAATACACTACTAGAAGACAATGAATTCTAGCGACCATGAAGATGAAAAACATCAACCACTTTGACGGTGAATACTTTATAGCCAATTGGTGACAACAATGGATCGCTACAGAAATCCAATCAAGATCTTTTATATCATGTAAAGTGATTAATTGTTTGAAATTGAAAGCAAGACGAGGGTCCAAATGGAAACAAAAACAGCGGGTCGTTGGCCAAGCGTAATTCAATGGAAAGGCTCACATGCAGATAGTTCGTATTGATACCATGTCAAAAGGACTAGAATTAAGTGAATAAGGAAAAAAAAAAGGGGAAGAAAAATACTTCCATTATGTACCTCTCCTAATCAGCTAAATATGTAGCACTTGTCTTGTAAGCTGGATATCTAGCATTACTTCAGAAACTTACCCACGCAATATAAGCACTCAGTTTATTAGTGTTGTGATCCATGAGTTCTAAATCTAATTCTTGTTGCCTTTGCAGTCAAAATTGGTAGGCCTGGTTACCGTGTGACAAAGCAGTTTGATCCAGAGACGAAACAGAGATCTCTCCTCTTCCAGGTGCAAATTTATTTCATTATACAATTGTATAACATGGTATCTCTGAGTAATTACTAATTACTATGACTGAGCAAAAGCAGTACACCTGCAGTCAATTAATGGCTTACGTGATCTTGAATAATGGTTAGAATCAGAAGACTTGTCAGGGAAAAAAATGGTTAGAATCAGAAGAGCTAGGCATCAAAAGTCATCAAAACCAAAGCATATTCCAACAAACATAACAATATACTGTATTTTATTTATTTATTTTCATGTTGTCTTGCACAGATTGAATATCCTGAGATTGAAGATAATACAAAGCCAAGGCACCGATTTATGTCATCCTTTGAGCAAGTATGTTATATTTTATATTCGATTTCATTGATGCAAACTTCTTTGGATTAAGCGAAATTAGTTTATTTTGAAATCTACCTTTTTCCAAAGTCAAATTAAATCTAATTTTTCATTGTTGGGCAGAGGGTCCAATCCTTTGATAAAAGATATCAGTTTCTTCTGTTTGCGGCTGAACCATATGAGATCATTGCTTTCAAGGTACACTTTCATACAATTATACAAATCCTAATGCTCTGAATTGTTATTTTTACACAGTATTTGGCAATTAATAAATTATTGTTGCACATGGGTGTATCTTTTAGGTTCCTAGCACAGAGATTGACAATCCACTCCGAAGTTCTTCTCGCATTGGGATCCAGATTCAAAAATGTTCACGGTTTGTATACTCCTATGCATTCTGTTTCATTTTCTTCTTAATTGGAACTGAGAAACCAGCTTGGTAGGTTGAATTGTGAGCTTGGGTCTTCATTGCGTGCTTTGTGTTGTGTTGTTTCCAATTCGAAGACCAAGAACTTCAAGCAATTCAATTCAGCTAAGCTGGTGGACCAACTTCTGGTTTCACACGCAGCATAAGTTAATTATGACGTCTAAATAGTCCCATACTCTCCAAACAATTGGTTTTGGGTTGTACCAACCTACCTCTTTGGTGGGTAATGGTTTTTTACTGTTCTTGTTTTGATAATTGATCTTTTGTTTGTGAATAACTTGGTACTGGGTCTTCTTTAACTGTTCTTGTTTTGCCAAGTAATTGCTTCTGAATATTTCTAACGTTGCTTTGTGGGACAAATCAATGTACAGTTGCAGTTGTATTTCAAGGCCAAGCCACCAGAGGCAAACAAAGGTCAACCCACCCCTGCAACTAATGGCACAGCAGCTCCAGGTGTTCCCCCAAGGCCTTTGCCTCCGCCACCTCAAGCTCCACCACCACCACCTCCTCCTCCACAAGGGCTTCCATCAGGAGCTCCAATGGGAAATCCTCCCAGAGGCCCACCCCCACCTACTCTGGATCTGTGCCACCACCACCTCCACAATGGCAAATGGACCTCGGCCTATGCCTCCGGGTGGAAATCTACCTGCCCCACCACCACCCCCAATTGGTAGTGGTTCAATGGCCAACTTCACTCCTGGCACTCAGATGGGAAGGCCTCCAATGCCACCTCCACAAGGGTTTCCAGGGAGACAAATGCAGGGTCAGGGGATTCGTCCACCTCCCCCACCCCCGAGCATGGGATGAGGGGCTGTTCTTGTGTCTTAGCGTGACGGAAGATAGGCTGCAGCTCTGTTTCTGGAGATTCCATCGAATATTTTGATGAAATTGGAGAGATCTGAATAGAGCTTGATCTTGGTTGTTTCAGGACAGTACCTGTATTGTTTTTTGTAAGTTTCTGGTTCACGTAAGCCTCATGTTACTTTTCAAGTTGTGGTGACGGCAAATTAACAATTAAAAGATAGGTTTTGTTTTGGATTAGGCCGTGTCAGGATGCGATTTGTGCAAACACCACCGCCCCCATTCCCTCCCGCCAACAAAAAAACTTATCCAGAATTTTAAAAATTACTTATACACCTTTTAAATTGCGAGTATGTGACGGTGGTTAAAGAACATTAAGGAAAGGAATTAAACATTTTCACCAATCATTTCACTTCATCAATTTTTAAAATTTTACTAATACCTAAGTATTTCGTTGTATATTATAGTACGAAAGATGTTTGATAACATGTTATCCATGTTAATGTAAAGTGACAAATACTACTTTTGTTTTGTTCTGGCAATCTGCATGACAATTCAGCTCATTCAGAGTGTGCTGACTTAGAAACCCAGTAGGGAAGTCCGATGATTTGCAACGGTTTTTGTGAGAGAATATGTAATGCCCTGTATATTAATCCAATAGTGAAGTCCACTGATTCGCAACAGTTCTTCTGAAAAAGTATGTAATGCCCTGTATATTTTTTGCAATCCCGTCGGTGCTCAGCTGTTGGATATATTGATGTACGGTAAAATGAATACAAAGCACTCTTTACTAGTGGTTTAATGTAAAAGCGAAGATGAGTCAAAACTACATGCCACGTGTGCCAAGGTCACAAAAAGGGGGATGATAACAGAAAAGAGAGTTGTAGACATTTTTTTGAGCATTCAGATGAGCTAAAACCAGCTTTCATATCTGTAAAAACAAACACCAGCTTAGGTATACCCAGGTAAAACAATTCCAATTTTGGTTTTGGAGATGCCGGACATATTGTAAGCCGGAAATGGTAGCCTTAGAAGAACAGTCGGGCGGCAGAAAGTTCTGATCCAGTGTCTTTCTAGCTCGCTACAACATGAGGAGGGAACACCTTCTGAATAAATTCTAGAAAACGCTGGGAGTAGTATGTAGGGTCCACTGCAGATATTGACACTGAATCGAATTGAATAGATTTGTACGCATGCTCAATCTTCTTACTTACATTGTAATCCTGCAATATGTCAATGATACCCAGGTACAACACGACATCATATACTTCATGAAACATTGGTGTTTTCTCTTTTACCGGAATGTGCTCTGCTCTTGCTGGCATGTTCACTCCTAGCTGTATCTGGAGTCTGCTTAACAAGATATAGAAGGGAAAAAAAAAAAATCCAATTCAATTGAACTTTAAACCATAATCAAAATTGATCAATTAGGAAAACTATTTCTATCTGTGTTATCAACCATTGCGCCAAAATGATTCCAAATGTCAGGATGGTTTTCTTCCACTCAAATATCCCTTTGACAGTGCATTTTTCTGCGGAACCATTATAATGATCTATTGGGTGGTTGAAATTAACTTTTTAATTATTTCACTCCAACATATTGATCCAAATATCTGAACAGGTGGATTTTGGTGTACCTATAGCTATTCATGCTTTCTGACAATGATTTTGCACAAATAAACAGGAATTCTCTTCTGGTAATCATACCTTGCTGTACCAGGAAGGAGGAGATCCACTTCCTCAACACCAGTAGCAGATGCAGCTCTCAATCGGCTGCCTCTTATATGAGGGCCCACAACAACACTATTATCGTCAGCTCCACGTGGGACCAAAACAAGGCCTTCCGGGTAGTTGGAGAGTTCATCCTCCATAGATTCTGATTGAATCGTGCCAACAAAATTTATAAATCAGTTTCATGTTAGAAAAATAGAGAATAAATTCAAGGAGTTCTGCAATGCCAATTTCCCTGCGACTTAATTTGCTCCCACTGGTACAAATCTAGAGTGCGAACCGGGTCATGAATTGCCTCTAGGATACCAATAAGCTCAGTGTTTGATTTCATTTTTCTAATTGCATTTTTGCATAACGAAATCAAACCACTAAGCAGTTACAGAGAACAGAATACTAGTTTTGGAAACGAACTTCAGCAACAATCAATTTCCAAGGTGAATCAGGAAAAATCAGTAGTAAAATTCTCTCTCTGGGTTAGGCAATTTAGAGACGTAATAGTGTCTGTTTGGAACAGACATGATGATTAGAATATAAATGAAACAGACATGACGATTAGAATATTACTCTTAATTAACAATCTGGCTAGTTAAATAACTACCTTGGCAATTAATGACTATCAGGTTTTGAATTTAAAAATTTTAACTTCCAACAGTGTTACATCCAAAGTTGGTTAGCTAGTAGCTTACTAAGTAAAGCCCTGTATTGCTATTAATTCTGTTATACCAGAAGTGAAGATAGTTGAGAAGCTAGCTAGAAGTTAGTTAGCTAGTTAAGAACTCGTGGAGGGAAAGTTAGTTGGTTACAAGCTTGGAGGGAAGCCTGGCTATAAATAGCAAAGAGAACCATTGTGAAGGTGTGAAGGAATAATACAGTTCAGTTCCTCTTCTATTCATTTCAATTCTGTATCTTCTTCCCTAACCATTACATTTCGTATCAGAGCAGCCAAGTTCTTGGCCTGCTGTTCGTGCAACCACCATGGCTAGTGGAACTAGAGCAGCACAGGAAGCTAAGAAGGTAGACGAAGCAATTCGACTGTTGAAGAAAGGAAATGAGAAAAATGCCAAAAAAAAAAAAATGAGGAAATCAAGAAATCTCTCAAGGATTTGGGAGATATTAAGGAGATGATTATAGTCATAAATATGAAACATGATCAAATGGCAAGCCTTGAGCATGGAAAATCACACTAAGAAGGAAGTAGAGGTTTAAGACTGCAGCAACGAAAGCCATTAGAGCATGCTCAATCAGGGTTTCAAGTACTGGGAGAATATCCATTAAGGTCAGAAATCAACATCAAACTCCTTTCCCTTTTTATCAAAGATTTGCGAAAATAGAATTCCCTCGATTTTATAGTGAAAACCCAAGTGGGTGGCTGTGTAAATGTGAGAGATTCTTTGAATACAATTCAGTGAACAACGTGGATAAGATAAAACCGGCAGCCCTACACTTAGAAGACTCATCTTTACAATGGTTTTAGTGGTTTGAAAAATCCCATCACCACATCACCTGGGAATTGTTTAAATAAGGTTTGTTATAAAGATTTGGCCCAAATTCTTATGAAGATGCTATAGGAGAATTAACTAAACTCAAGCAGACCACCACTGTAAAAGCCTATCAGGAAAAGGTTTGAGGTTTTGGCAAACAAAACCTAGAATCCACCAGAATCTTTCTTTGTCTGCTGTTTCATAAGTGGACTAAAGGAGGAGATTCGATCAGGGGTAATAATGTTCAAACCAGCTTCTATCACTAATGCCATAGGATTGGCAAAACTACAAGAGTCCAGCATTGAAGCCATCACTAAGGAATCAAGGATGGGGCTTAAATCATATGTATTTTTAGGTGACAAACCATATATGGGTAGTGGAGGGCAAGGCAGAAAAGAGCTGTCCAAGGAGTTGGAAGATAAAAGAGCAAAAGGGTTATGCTTCAAGTGAAATGAGAAGTACACTAGAGGGCATATATGCAGCAAAAAACAGTTGTATGCTATGGAAGGAGAAGGAGAGGACACTAGTTCAATTTCCTACATAACAATGAGGGTGAGAGGTAATGTGAAGAAAAAATTGATCATAATCTTGATTGATTCAGGAAGCACACATAACTTCTTAAGTGCCGAGGTGGCCAAGAGGACCAACATTGAAATTGAGGAACCTGACCCCTTACCAGTATCAGTTGCTGATGGAACAAGAATGTTGAGCATAGCCATATGCAGAAATTTCCAATGAGAGATGCAAGGGATGACTTTCAAGCTGATGTGAGGATACTGCAATTAAAGGGACGTGACATGGTGTTGGGCATTCAGTAGTTAGCAACGTTGGGGCCAGTTGAATGGGATTTCAAGAACCTCAGCATGGAATTTTCTCTCAATGGTAGAAGGCATGTGTTAAGAGGGGGAAGGAAAGAAGAATTAAAGGTGGTGAGCTCTGGAAAGATGAAGAAGTATTTACAAAAGTAACCACAAGGAATAATAGCCCAAATCTGTTCATTACAAGCTCATGAAAATGAAGAGAAGGAAGATAGTCCACATGAATTGGAGGCTTTACTCTCAGATTTCACGGAGGTGTTCCAGGAATCAAAGGACCTATCTCCAACCAGATCTCATGACCACTACATTCCTCTTAAACCAGGAACTGAGCCTACAGATGTCAGACCTTACAAGTACCCTCATTTCCAAAAGGCTGAAATTGAGAAATAAGTAAAGGAAATGTTAAATTCTAGGATAATAAGACTTCGTGTTAGCCCTTATTCTTCCCCAGTACTTTTAGTAAAGACAAAAAGATGGAACTTGAAGAATGTGTGTAGACTATAGGGCACTAAGTAAGGCTATTGTTAGGAAAAATTTTCCAATACCAGTTATAGATGAGCTATTGGATGAATTATGTGGAGCAAAATATTTTTCTAAACTAAATTTGAGGTCTGAATACCATCAGATTAGAGTTCACCCTACTGACATTGACAAAACTGCATTTAGGACTCATGATGGGCACTATGAGTTCTTCGTAATGTCATTTGGGCTTACTAATGCCCCTTCTATATTCCGGAGCCTAATGAATGAAGTCTTTAGACCTTTCCTAAGGAAATTCATACTAGTATTCTTTAGTGACATTTTAGTATATAGTCAATCTTGGGAAGATCACTTGCAGCACTTGCAGATTACTCTGCAAAAAGTTAAGCAACAACTACTATTTGTTAAAAGAACTAAATGTGTGTTTGGAAAAACTGAGGTGGAGCATTTGGGGCATTTGGTAGTAACCAAGGGAGTTTCTGCAGAACCTACCAAACTGCAAGCTATAAATTTCTGGCCAATACTAACTAATGTCAAGGAATTGAGGGAATTCTTAGGGCTCACGAAATATTACAGAAGATTTAATCAGAATTATGGTAAAATCTGTTCTCCTCTTCATTGTTTACTTGACAAAGATTCATTTGTGTGGACCCCTGAAGCCACTACAGCCTTCATTCAACTCAAGGAAAAAATGACTATAGCCCTAGTACCAGCCCTACCAGATTATAGTATAGATTTTGTTTTGGAATCAGATGTTTCGAGAACATGTCTAGGAGCTTTGCTTATACAAGATGGCCATCCAATAGCCTATTGGAGTAAGGGAATTTCAGCAAGGGATCAAGCTCTTTCAACTAATGAAAAAAAAAAAAAAACTGATGGCAGTAGTATTGGCAGTACTCAAATGGAGATGTTATCTTCTGGGCACACACTTTATTGTTAGAACTTATCATCAAAACCTTAAATATATACTGGAGTAGAGAGTGGGCACTCCTTTTCAACAAAAATGGATAACTAAGCTTTTGGCATTTGATTACACTACAGTGTATAAGTGTGGCAAAGATAATGCCTTATGTAGAAAGGAGGAGTTAACGAGTCCTGAAGATCCAGTGGCCACAATTCATGCCTTGTCTTCTTGTGTCTCCACAAGCTGGCTAGAAAAGTAAAACATAGTTGGGAGGAAGATAGGGATACCATGGACCTTTAACAAGGACAAGCTCATGCTGGTTATGTTTGGAAACAAGGCAATCTAACCTATCATGACAGATTGGTGATAAGAAAAACACCATTTAGAAGATAACTTACTCAGAAGTTTCATTCCTCACCTTTGGGAGGGCATTCGGGTGTAAATAAAACAACAAGAAGGTTGCACAAGAATTTTTATTGGAGGAGACCGCAACAAGATGTAGCAAATTTTGTCCCAAAATGTGATATATGTCAGAGATATAAGGGGGAAAATGTGAAGTATCCAGGACTATTGCAGCCCCTAACCATCCCAAACAGAATCTGGGGTGATATTTCTACAGATTTTATTCATGGATTACCAAATTCTCAGGGCAAGACTGTGATTTTTGTCATAATGACAGATTAACAAAATATGAGCATTTCATGGCTTTAGCCCATCCATATACAGCTAAAGAAGTGGCCAAGGTGTTCTTCGATCAAGTATTCAAGTTTTATGGTCTTCCTTCTACCATTGTATTAGATAGAGATGCTGTGTTCACCAGTCATTTTGGCATGAGCTCTTCATTTTACAAGGGTGTAAATTGTGCCTTAGCACTGTCTATCACCCACAAACAAATGGTCAAACAGAAATTTTGAACAAATGGTTAGAGAACTACCTGAGGTATATAATTGGAGACTACCCTAAACAATAGGTTAAAGGGCTCACATTAGCTAAGTGGTGGTATACCATTCTGCTATCAAAACCACCCCTTATTTTGCAGTTTATGGATAGGAACCTCCTAACCACACCTTCTGTGTCTCAAGCCTTTTTCAATGGCAGCAATAGATAACTGGCTAAAGGAGAGGAGGGACATTATCAGACAATTGAAGGAGAATTTGACTGAGGCACAACAGTGGATGAAGCATTATGCTGACAAGGGAAGGTCTAAGAGAGAATTTATGGTTGAAGACTGGGTCTGTCTCAAGTTATAGCCTTATAAACAGACTACAGTGACCCTACCGAAGAATATGAAATTGTCCCCTAGGTTCTTTGGGCCATGCCAGGTGTTGGAAAGGATTGGGTCAATGGCCTACAAGCTGTAGCTACCAGCAGAAGCTAAACTTCACCCAGTCTTCCATGTTTCAATGCTTAAAAAGAAGCTAGGAACTATTATGACAACTCACACCAATCTGCCACCAGTTAGCCCAGATGATAAGTTGCAATTGAAACCTATAGTTGTTTTGGATCGAAGAATGGTTAGGTGTGGAAACAAAATTGTGGATCAATGGTTAGTTCAATGAGAGAATTTATTTCCAAAGGACGCAACTTGGATTGATCAATCAGAAATTCAAGCAAAGTACCCCTCGTACTAGCCTTGAGGACAAGGCTGTTTTTAGAAGATAGGGAATGTTATATCTAAAGTTAGTTAGTCAGTAGCTTACTAAATAAAGCCCTGTATTGCTTTTAATTCTGTTATACCAAAAGAAAAGGCAGTTGAGAAGCTAGCTAGAAGTTAGTTAGTTAGTTAGTTAAGAACTTGTGGAGGGAAAATTAGTTAGTTACAAGCTTGGAGGGAAGCCGTGGCTATAAATAGCAAAGGAGAACCATTGTGAAGGTGTGAAGGAATAATACAGTTCAGTTCTTCTTCTATTCATTTCAATTATGTTATCTTCTTCCATATCCATTACAAACAATCACATAAAATTTGATTGAAATAAAATAATAATGATAAAGCCTATACAAATTTTTTGTATTTCATTCTAGTGCCATTCTGCGTGTCATAATATTTTCTCAAATCACTGAATTAGATTGGCCCAAGTATATAAACCCATTAAATACTTCTTGCCTTTCCAATGTGGGACAAGACACCTCTCCTTTATCTTGGAAATAACTAAGATTTCATGCTCCAAAAGCCGATGGACTTGTAGATAGGTGGGAATGCTGTGTTTGGATTGGATTTCTGCAAATAGGAATGCTAAGGCCAGTCATTTTGACCATTGGGTTCCAACGCTCCCCACTAAAGCATCCACATGTACTCCACTACTAGAATGGCAAAACGAAACTGGAAAGTCAACATTTCAGAAAAGGCCAATCCAAAAATGTGTTTCTTCATTAGAAATGAATAAATAAAGAGCACCATTGCCACCATTTCCTTAACTTCTACCAGTCTTCATCGATCTCAACCTGATGGCTTTCATCCCTATAATCTAGGAATCCAAAGAAGAAAAATCATTCACTTGCAATATTAATGCGTCAAGTAAACTTGGCATATGTTGTCAAAGATGGAAGACCATCAAACTAAACCATCTGATCAAGATCAGGGAGAGTTGCTAGCAATCATGATGAAAACGTCAAGGAAATTCTCGAGTCTTCTACCAATAGCCAACAGTCCCTTTAGGTCCAATATCATCTAGAGGAGTTTCGTAACTTATGATTGGAGGAACAAGGATTTTTAAGTCATCTCGTGGATGTCAATGACTTAGAATAAGATGGTGGATTAGGCATAGTGCATTGCACCAATGTACATCCATGATCACAGAGAACAAATAAACAAACAAAATGGAGAACTCCCAAAACAGGAATAGATGCATGAACAAGGATTTTTTTGGTCATCTCGAGGATTTCAATGACTTAGAATAAGATGGCCGATAGAGGGGTAGGATTAGTCACGTGCTTTGGACCAGTGTACATCCACGATCACAGAAAACAAACCAAAAACAAACAAATAAACATAATGGAGAACTCCCAAAACAGGAATGGATGCATTTCCACTACTTCATTATTGAGCAGGTTATATATGCATCTAATGTCTGCATAAGTAAACAATATATTTGATTGTGTTTGGGGAATAGCTGCATTTTCATAGCCAAGCAGTAGATGTTTGCAGCTATTCTCCAAACACAAATAAATATATCATAGATAAGCAATATAGCATTGACTTTCATCAGTTTCTGTTCATTTCACTGCATATTTAACACCAAGGGAACAGATAAATCAAGTTCTCTACCTCCTACTTTTTTGAATGCATGTAAATTCCTTGAGGCTTCCATGGTGCAACCATATGAATGATGCTGCAATCAAATTTTACATAATTATACCTTTCAAAAAAAATTTTACATAATTATACAATTCCACATTCAGGAATTTTTTTTATTTAATTCTTATTCTTATTCTTATTTTTTCAAATTTTTTTTTTAAGGCATTCTTATTAGAATTATTCTATTTAAGAAGGCATTAGTTTTTTGTTTTTCCTTGCCTTCTTGTTTGAAAAATATTCAGGAAGCTCAAACAGCATCATCATATTCAATTACTGAAGAAATAGTTGTTAAATGTGAAGCTCACCTTCTTCTGCAACAATTCCCAATCCATCTGCTGCTGTATGATTGTCAGACATACGAGACTGCAGGTGCCGAGGGGCTCGATAATGAACACCCAGCAGAAGGCTGTAGTCCATAATATGCTGTTCTTCCAAAAATTTACTATCAATTTCAATCTGCCTACATAATGATAGATTAAATAAGAAGTAGAAGATGTCAACAACAAAAATGCAAAAAAAAAGTACAGTTGAGTATATGAAATATATACCACATTAAAATTTTTGTAAAATAATATATTGCAACTAACTATATCTTAAATTGCATTTAAAATATAAGTTTTACAACATAAATATTATTTTTTTGGATAATTAATTATATTTTAGAAGGCACCAAAATAGAGCACAACCTAGAACATAGTTAGAACATAGAAGAAACAACTTTGAGGAAAAAATAATTATTGTTAAATTAAACTTTTGAAGTTAAAAAAAAAAAAAAAAAAAAAAAAAAACGACAGTAACATAGATACATACACACACATATATATTAATTTTTATTTTTCAAAATAATTGATGCATTTCTTTTGTTACTCCAAAGGTATTGAGATCAGTGTGTATATCTTCTATCAACTTACTTTAAGCAAAAACATTAAGGATTTCAATATACAGCCTTATCCTTTTATCATTTTCAAGACTTTGGTAATTGAACATGGAAATCTAATAGAAATTTGTAGTGTAATATTTCTAAAATTTGTCTGTAAACTTAAACACAATTCACCAATGTTACTTAGCAATTGAGATATTGCTCTATATGATTGAATGATAAGAAGCATAGTTGAAAACTATCATTATTTCTACAATTGATATAAGATTGATATCTAAAACAACCACATGAATTATCAAATCGGTACTGCAAATCAAATTGCAAAGAAACACGTGCTGATAACCTACAAATAAAATGCAAGAGTTATGCTCAATTTGGAACAATGTCGATCGTGGTCAAGTAGCTTTGTATCACCCTCTACTTGGCCATTGTCTTTTCTGTCGGTCACTTTGGTTGTGGGCGTCACTGAAAATAAGTGTATCTCGATTTTGGAAAGTTAGAAAACTAGATCTCGTATAGCCTCGGCTAGAGCTCCCATCTCGAGAGAACCACATCCTCCTTTCTTCTTATTAGAGTGTTAGCTGCCATCTTCCAAAAAACTCAAGCTACTAAGAAAATGGACAACTTCATATCAACTTATTTTCTCTCAACACACCCATCATGTGTGGTGAGACTGAAATTTTTTAAGGAGCCAAACATGTGGGCCTAGTGATTTTTTGTGTGATGGTGAGTTTTGAACTTGGCAGCGTTGCTTGCTTTGATACCATGTTAGAGCGTTAGCCACTATTTCACCTAAAAACTTGAGCTATTAGTGATAGGGGTAACTTTATTATTTATCTTACTTATTTTCTCTCAACACTTCTCTTCAAGCTGTGCTCTCAGTTTTTGATGTAGTAAAGACAGCAATGCGCTGCATTAGAATAACGTTCAAGTCCCTCAATCCAAACAAGATCATTTCTGAAAGGGAAGAAATTATATTCCTGTCCTAGTTCATTTTCCTCTTAACATTAGTCACAAAATCAGATAATAAGAGCTAAGAACTGTCTGCATATTACACTGAACTTAACAGTTGAACGCAACAACTGCAATGAAAAATTAACAACAAAGATATCAATTGAAGCTATTCATAATTCTAGAACACAAAAGCGCTGGCAGACTGTGTGACTAATTTTAACACTTAAAGCTAGCACCAATTAGCAAACAACATTGATGTCATTCTTGAAAGAAGATGGTAATTTTCTCAAAAGAGGTTCGTCTTACAGGATGCGGGTCTAAAACAAATAAAGAATTGAAAATTAAGTTAATGCATTCAACCTCTAAAGTTCATCATATATTATGCAACAAGTAAATAACAATTTTTAAGCAACACTTACTTTAGCAGAGACTCCCGCCATGAAGGTTCCAAATAAAAGCAATAGTTTAGGTCCAGATCTTTGAGTATTGTATTTTCATCAATTTCAACCTTGTCAGCTGAACGCCCTAGGGAGGAACCCTTCAAATCAAACCTGCGATGGATCCTCAACTCCGTGCAGAACATATTTCCCATTACCACAAAGCGAAACTGCAGCACGTGAATTAGTTTACATGCATAAGATTCTTGCATAAACAAAGCATTTCACCTTTCTTGAAATTCTATTTAAAATATACAGTTGGGAAAAGGGGGGAACAAAAAGTTCTGTGGCAAGTCTAGCATGCGAGAAGGAAGATATTTCATCAAGCAGTTATGCCATGTTGTAAATGGAATAAGTTCTCTAACAAGAAGGTTATAAGACACTGTTTTAATTACCTTCTGGCCACTAGAGGGTTTGATCCTGTGGAGACCAAAAAATTTAGTTATGAGAGTGTTATCATATGTCCGTACATGATGATGATAATTTGGAAGCATCCGCAGAAGAACCTGTATGTAAAAACTTTAATCACTTGAACTTAAACCACAGTTTATGAAAGAGAAAACAAGAAATGTTACAGTAATTGATGAAATGTTCCAATCCTGAAGAACTCAAGTGAGATACAAATTTGATAGCCATATAGATAAAATGCATGCTAGGGACTATATATTAAGTCCTAGGATATTAACGAATACACCAAAACAGTACGTGAAATTCTAATTTTAAAACACTCCCATACATCCAGTTGGTCTGCTAGCGTATTTGAATGCTGAATGGTAGTGACTGCACTAATACAATCCTCTTTTTTATTTTATTTTATTTTATTATTTTTTTTGGGGGGTCCACATGCAGAACAAGTGTGGAAGACACTAGCCAGTCACATTTTTTGCTAAAAAGATTAATATTCAGAAATAAAATAATATATGTTATATAAAAGAATTATGTTCCCCACTACCTAAACAACTCAAATTAGCTCTGGTAGTTGCTTTCAAGGTTTTTCTAATCAAACTTTCTTCTAACTTAATTCAGTAGCTTGTTGCTTTCTGTTTTGTTTTCATAACAAATTCTTTCAGGAAGAGAAAGTTGTTCATTTAATGCAGCATATAGAACTGATTGTCCTTCTCAATCATCTTTGCAAGTTCATCTTTAGCAAACACAGCCAATTCATAGCGTTAAGGGAATTATGGCATGCACATCAGCTTCTCGTAACAGGTTCTCTATTCAACCTCACTCTACATCAAATTATCTAAACTGTTGGCTACAACATTTCCAAGAGAAAGCTACAATGACTCTCTAACACCTTATAGAAAGACTTCATATTACAAACTTCTTCCATTTAATCCAATCCCCCTCTGACCCAATCTTTTGGGAATCTAAAGGGAGCAAAGATGAGCAATTATCCATCTCCCAAAACATAACATTTTCCAAGTTATTCTAGACATTACAAATATAAGACCGAATAAATATAGAGAAGTCTAGAACAAGGCCTTGTGTTTTTCAATTTTTTCCCTGTATTGCTTTTATAAAAAAATATAAAGACATGCACATGATACAAAAACAACACAATTATGGACGTAGGTTAATGTGGTTTTGAGAAAATGAGAATGCCGACATGGTGAAGATATGAAATCCTATTAATACATATACGAGTATAACATCCATGAACCATCAAAAATATTTTGGAAAAAAAACAACATTTAAACATTTAAATTCATTAACTCAAATATCTTTCAACAAAAAAAGTAACAAAAATGAAACCAAAGAAAGAGATTAGAGAGATTTTGGTTGTCTAATCGTAGACATGTTCCAAGCCATCCAACCAAAAAGTACAACAAAACATTAGATATGCCATGTGATGTGTCTGACGTATGTTTCAATGTGATTGATAAGTATACACTTTAGATATGTGTCAGACGTGGATACAACAAATAATTTGAAGCATCCTCGCATCATGTTTTCTTTTCTTAATCAAAAAGTTGTGTAGAAATTTTTTGAAAATATTAACAATATTTTACCAAATAAATCCTGAAATATGAATTGTGTTAATCCCAAATAATTTTAAACAAAATATTTATCATTACACACACAGATGACAAGATCTAATTACTGTGAAAATAATTATGGCAAGGTGACATCAAATATTGAGTATGGCTAATATTAGTTATATAAGTGGTTTACAATCTCTAAGGGTTAGAAATTTGCTTTTAGTTTTGCTTTATGCAAATTCAAATTTTATCATTTTTGTAGGGAAAATCATATTTAAATTACCATAGCAGTAGAGTTCATTTTTGGAATGTATATGGGTGATTTATTGTGTATATAAATATATTTTTAATCATCCACATATAAGTACCAGGAAGATTGAAGGTCTCTTTCATATGTTCCACCTTGCGAAGGCTAGAGCTAGAACCCCTTATGGTATTATAAATTTTGAGTTTAATTAAACTACAGAAGAGCTTTGCCTTCTCTCTCTCTCTCTCTCTCTCTATCTCTCTCAACCTTATTTTATCCAGCACTTGTCTTTGTACTGCTCTCCCTTAAACTCTTCTCCATTTTCCCACTTGCTCTGCAGAAGAGCTTTGCCCTCTCTCTCTCAACCTTTTGTTATCCAGCACTTATCTTTGTGCTCTCCTTTGAACTCTTCTCCATTCTCCTTCTTGCTCCTTCTTGAGCCCTCTCCTTTCTATGTCATTTCTCATAGCGATACACGCTACTCAATCCCTTCAAGCATAAACAAGGAGTATTCCATTGCACAAGCAATTTACTGTGACATAGAAGGAAGGTTTTGTGCATGTATAAGAAATGCAGCAAAAGGGATGAACGAAAAGGAAAATAAAAAAATAACAGTCCATATAAATACATAAAGCACAAAATGAAAAGGCATACCTTTACTTCAGATTTTCGGAGTGTCTTAATCATGAAACGATCATCCTGTGACAGGAAGAAAACACTACCGCTTTTGCCTGGAGATGAAAGTACCCTTAGACCATCGTTGCCACAAATGGAGATCATGTAGTCAGCAGCATCAATCTTGAACAACTCCCTCAAATTCCTACAAACAGGAGCAAATGAACCTTCTGAGCTTTGGGATAATGTTAACCCAAAATTATATCAAATAAATCAGTACAGAAATTGAAGATGACCTAATATTTTATCAACTACAAGAGAAGTACAGGCCCAAGGCAAAAGATGGGCGAACATCGCTCTATCCCAAGGCAAAAGATGGGGGGAACATCACTCTATATAAAGGCACAAGAACAAGATCACTTCCTGTAAGTAAGTGCATTGGCTGTAATGAAATATTGTCTAGAGTATTAACAATTGTTTTGTCAAAACTCTCCCTCACCCATTAATTTATCATTATTAACATTCGAATGTCCACAAATCAGGATACTTCAAATTAAAAACTTTTATCTTTGAATTCAATTTCCCATCCTTGACCCATAAAATCAAACCTGCTAGTTCAAGGGAAAAATTAGAAAATTAATTGTACATGTTTAATAAACAATAAAATTAGTGATGAGAATAATGATGTTATTATTTTTACTAATTTTTAAATAGTTGTCAAGAACAAGCCTTAATGATGTTGGTGATTTTTTTTAGTTTGCCTGTATTGTACTCACTCTGTCCAAAAGTTTTAGCCCTTTTCAGCTTGGGATGTCCTTAAATAAAGTACTATTTGAAAAGTCAAAGCACAAATTTTATTAATTTCCAAAATCATCCCTTCAAAATGGCTATAGATACATCATCTATGGATACTCCATAGGTTTTTTAGCTCCCTTTGTATATGGGTGGCATCCCATTGATGTCTTTTTAATACAAGCCAAACCAAATCAAACCAAGCCTTTTCCCATTAGGTAGAGTCGGCTATATGGATTTAACGACACCAATCAAATCTGTTTAGGGTCATGTCTTCCGTTAGATCAAGGTAGGCAAGGTCATATTTAATAGTTTCTTTCCAACTTCTCTTAGGTTTTCCTCTTCCTCTCCTACTCCTGGCAATCTTCATGCTTTCACACCTTCTAACAGGTGATTCCGTTGGACGCCTTCTAATATGGCCAAACCATCTTAATCGATTTTCTCTTATTTTATCTTCAATCGGAGATATTCCTACTTTGTCCCTAATCTTCTCGTTCCTAATCCTATTTCTCCTTGTAATCCCGCATATCCATCTTAGCATTCTCATCTCCACAATTGCCATCTTCTGAACATGATTATACTTTACTGCCCAACACTCGGATCCATATAGTAACACTGGTTTTACTGCCACCTTATAATACTTTCCTTTCACCTTGAGGGGGACTTTTCGATCACACAAAACCCCTGAAGCACTCCTCTATTTGATTTAATACAATTTTTTTATTTATCAAAAAAAAAAAAAAAACAAAAAACAAAAGTGGGGATACTGAAGCAATTTTGGAAATCAATGGTTTCTGATTTGAATTGAATACACTAATTACATTTCCCCTAAAGATTTTGGGATTCCCAAAGGAGACTAACATTGTGGGGCAGAGACACTACTTTTTTGGGTTTTTGCATGGTAAATTTGCTGCTTTGAACCGTGGAAGGTATCATGTAGCTATAGCTGCACTGCATTGCAAAAGTTTGAAATTTTATTTTATTTAAAAGAAAAACCGAATTTTGAGGACATGGTCACTGAAACCCTCAGCCTCTGGTGGTCAAGCTTTACATAAATGAAAAATGAGTGTAACTTCAACCTTGGGGCTGGCTCATAACTCATTCATGTCACAAAACCCTGCAGATTTGGCCTAGACAACTCGAACATATACAAAAATTTGTCCCGTTAAATGTGACAGTTAAAAAATCACAAGGATTCTGAAAAAAAGACAAATATGATTCCCCATGTATTGTTAGACAACAGTTACTTGGTTTCCTCAATCTTTCCCAGCTTTACTAGTTTTTATTTTCCTTCTTTTTACTTTATTATTTTAAAACTTCTGTTTCATATATTTAACCTTTTCCAATTGCAGACAAATAGAGGGATGAGATGTTATCTCTGCTATCCTTTTGCATACATTATCCTGCATTTTCCTTTGAATGTTTCAGGTGGTTCACTTATGTTATTCATTCACATAATAAGTTGATTTAACCACATTGGCGTAAATGAACCTCACCTCAATTGCTACTGGATTGAGAAAAGCTGAGTGAAAGTAATGTGAAGAAGTTGAAGCCAAATCAGAATGTAATAGGACAGTCAATCAACTTCAGCTTGGTCTTGTCTAATCTCAAGACTCAGATAGAGAAGTCATAAATCCTTAACAATGTTTCTAAAATCTGCCAGGCAAATGTGCTTCAGCAAGCAAACTCGTTTCTTTATGTTGTATCCAAGTATATCAACACTTTCTACAACATAAATTAAAGCTATGCGAAAAAGGGAACACTATGGCATTCCAAACATTCCTGTAAACACATCAATAGATCACATTCCTGATCATTTTGCATCAATCAGCCAAATGCTTTCAAATTCCCAGGTTACTTTTAACATGCATCCAATTGAAGCTAGCCCTAGTTCCCAATTCCTTAAAAAGATTCTTGTTCTTTAACTTTCGGTTAAGACAAAATTTTAATATTTCAGTTTTCAGACATACAAAACAGCTATGGACCATATCCTTGATGTATGCTCACCAGGGAATTCTCATACACAGGGTGGGCAATTTAATCAAACAATACCATCCTCACAATTCCATTTATTATAACATAAGTAAGTCAGCCACCAACCTGAAAACCATCGGACAATAATCTTTCCATCTAAAATCCTCTGACTGATGAGGTGGGGTCAGTTGGGAGCCTTCTTTAGGGAAATTCATCCAAAAGCTTGCACGTGAGCCAAAATCTGAAGTCCGTACTTCTCGTCTTTGTATGGGTGTAATTTTCCCCACAGTGTACCTGATCACAAGCTAATGCATGTTCAGTATCTATTTATTTAATAGAATACAAGTGAATCCCAAATTGTTTAAATTTCTTCGGCAACCATAATATTTCAACCAATTTTCTACACAGATTATTGAAAGAAAATCCGAACAATGTGAATACAATATATATATATATAGATGCATGCAGAACTTTGTAAGCAAACAGTAGAAATTAAACGACTGTATTGGCACAACGCAAAACCTTTTACAATTCATGACATTGGAGAAAAACAGTAATAACAGATGGTTGATTTTCATGGCATCATATCTTCATCGTTTCCTGTTTTTCATAAACTCAACGGCAATTTAGTAATTTAAGTCTGATTTGAATCTGAGAAAACTAAATAAGTGATTGAAGCATAGGTAAGATGTCCTTATAGTATGGGGATGTACAATTATAGCTGTAATTTGGTTGTGACATGATGAGAAGAGAAGCTTCACTTTGCAAATAAGATTTTATTCTGAAGGCTGGAAACCAATTCTCTTTTCATTTTTATTAAAGCTTGACTTGCAGAACATTCACAAAATTGGAGAAGTTGATCTGCCTGAGGTCCCTGAAGTTCAACCCAAAAAGAAGTATAAACATTGTACCAAATTCTATCCCTTGCTTTTTATGATCCCACAAACTGATTCTGACTTTTGCATGATTATATTTTGATCCATATCAAATTTCAACACCTTGGCTATACTCTTCATCATGCTTCATTTAGAAAGTGCATCCTGTCTCATCCTTTGCCTGTGCATCAGAGCCCTTAGAATAATCTTAATGGGAAAAAAAAAAAAAAAAAGGTGACAAGGTCATTCATAGGAAATATGTGAACTGAAGTGAATTTTACAATAAATTACCCAGACAAAAGCCTATATCTAATTGCAGTCAACGATTCATTGGTGATGCTAACAGAATGATGTGATGCTGATGCTGACAGTGCTAACATATATTCACAACAAGATTGAAATTTGAAGAAAATGTTGCCAAAAAAAAAACAGAGATAAATTGAGGGAAGAAATATTTTAGTTGAGGAACAAATCAATAGTCAAGTATGCAAGTATACCTGATTCCAAGTTGCAAGCTGAGCATTAAATCATAACTCCTGTGACCTTTAATAATTGTTTCACCAGGCCTATTTACGTCCTTCGTAAGTTTCTTTTGCCACCTTCTTAATCTTCTGGATGGTGATGAAAAACTACTATTTAAAACAACCTCACTAATCAAAACACCTTGCATATATTCTCGTTCAAGGATTGGAGCGTTGTCAGTGGCCCCATTTTCTCCACCTTCTGACCCTGTCTCAGACAAGCCCATTGATAAATCATGTCCAATGACTTTTTCAATAGAAACCTCCAGACTCCAGCGTCTTTCCAAGGAAACATTCGTAGTGCGAGACTGCTCCAGATTTAATAGGTTTCCCCTTGAAAGTTCATCAGGTGAATTGCTCTGAGTTCCCTGGTTCCTACCAACCTTTACATTTCCAATATTAAATGAAGAAAAATGTTGAATGTGTGAAACTTTATTCTGCTTTTTCAAATCTGGCAGCAGCCCCCGTTTTCTCAGGGCATTAAGGTAAACCTCTTGTACAGCTGGAAGCCTGCTACCTTTTGGATAAAATGTTCCTTTTCCATCCTTTAAGCCCTGTGTCCAAGTTCCAACATAGCATCCACCATCACTCCATGTATAGACTCCAAACCCATGCATCATGCCATTTGACCAGCTTCCTTCATATGAATCCCCATTTGTCCAAGTAAGAGTTCCTTTCCCAAACATTTTTCCTCCTTTCATATTACCCAGATAAACATTTCCATTGGCCCAGCTATACTTACCAGGTCCTTCTGGGGTTCCTTGAATCCAAGATCCTTCAAGGACATCTCCATTAGGATATACTTGAGATCCCAACCCATGTTTTAGATTCAACCTCCACCGTCCCTTATATGTCATTTTATCAGGCCATGTAAATGTACCTGTTCCATGCATATAACCACCTGAAAATTCACCTTTGTAAACAGCTCCAGAAGGCCACTGAAGTTCTCCAAATCCATGCCTCATCCCCCGTCTCCATTCACCCTCATATTTGCAACCGTCTGACCAAACGTACTTGCCTGAACCCTCAGGCATGTTACCCAGAAGGGACCCAGAATAAGATTCCCCATTGGACAGAATGAGCTCCCCAATCCTAAAGCCCACAGTTTCAGAAGAAGTACAGGCAACATCCTCATTTTTCACACTTGGGTGGTCTTTTTCATTGAGAGTAACAGCATCAAGAGATCTTGTTCTCTCCGACAAGGAAAGTGCTCCCCCAGAATCAAGAGATTTTGTTCTATCTGACAAAGAAAGTGCTCTCACGGCATCAACTACGGTCACAGGACCAGACATGCAAAATGCCCAATAGGTCTCAGGGACTTAAAAAAACAACTCTCCTAACTGTTCTCATGCACAAGACAACATGGGATGCCACAGAGAAGAGACACTTTTAATACCCAGAGGTTCCTTTTTCCTTTGACTTATTTGGTAGAGAAAGGCAAGGAATCAAACCCTTCTAACACCCCAGAAACTCCTTGTACATTGACCTATTGGCACAAGAGATAGACAAAGCAGTGATTTTATTCAATAATGCGAAAACTTGCTCCTTTGCTCAATACAATGAAAGGAAATTACAAATTCCAACACCGATGAAAGATGAGGAACATTCCAGTCAACAAAAGCCCATGAAATGTCTCAGGCCTCATATTCCTCACATTCCACAAACTCTACTAAATAGTAGACATGTGAATGGATTTTATTTTTTTTCCCCCTAAAACAATTAAACCAACAGAATTAACAGCTTGATACAAACTACAGAGGCAAGGACAGTGCAAGACCCATACCATGAGTTAATTTTAACATCCTCAGCTGTTATGAGTGAAGGTGCAATCAATTAAAAAAAAAATGCAATCAAATAAATAAACCCAAAAAAAAAAAGTAATAAACAGAATCATCAACGCCCATAAAATTTTAGCCCAGAAATCTTCTTGTAAAATTTTTCCATTTCTAGTTGTTGACAGGAGTAACCGCCTTATCATGCAATAGGCACAGTCACATAATCACAAGAAACACGATAATTCAAATTCATTCTCTTTTATCTACTGCCAGAAACCAAACAATGCTCGTGTTGATGGACTTCAACAACAACTTCTTGCTCTAATTTCCAATGTTCCAATATGCTAACAAATTTATTTCCAAAAACAATTCCATTGATTAACCTCGTATAACATCCTCAGCCAAATTCCATACAGAAAACTCGTTTCCAGCGCACAAGACATAAAACGAGGTTTAAGATTCACTTTTTTTCCCTTATCTATGCACTGTCAGAAGCGGAAAAAAAATACCGATGACTCCGTAGCAAAGAATCCAAAACTTCGAATCTTCTAAAAAATAATGTCCAGAATTTAGCAACAAAAAAGGGGGAGGAAACGGTAACAGACTTGCACAACATCAAGAACGAGAACAAAAACCAAGTCATGAGAAGATAAGTCAACAAATGAACACAATGTCTCAAAACCACGAACAAAAACAAACTACAAGCGACAGGTCGAAAGCTAAATTCTCAGCCTTATTTTGTTGAAAAGATCAAACAACACTTACAGCCACAGATACACACACACACATACATGTAGGTAATAAGAATGCATGGAGAGAGTCAGAGAGTACCTCCACTCAAGAGAAAGGGGAGAGAACAAAGACGATACAAAGACGATTTAGGCTTTCGTTTGTCGATTCGATCGCTTCTCGTCTTCGAGTGAGAGATGAGAATGATCGAAATTCGAATTCCAAACCAAAGCCTTCACAGCCTCAGCCAGAAATAACGTAAAAATCCAGAAAAACAACTTGTACCACAGCAACATGTATACATTTATAAAGCACAGATACGTGAAAAGACATCTATACCCCTAAATGGTCATCCCACTAGAACCATTGGCAGCGTTTAGAGCCATACAAATGGTTGGTTTGGTTTGGAAAAAAATTTTCAAAAAATTTTATAAATTTCTATTAATTTTATATTATATTAATTTTTTTTTTCACTGTACGCGTTATGAACTCTCAATTTATCTCATTTTTACTTACTTCAAACAACTCTAAAGAAATATAAAACTTTACAAAACTTATGAGACTCTAAAATTTAAATTATTTACTCACTGTATAAAATAAGAAATATTAATTTTTATAATTTTATATAATTTTAAACACACCAATACCGAACAATAGATATTGCTTATATTCATAAGTAAATCCAGAATTTTGTTACGTTGAGTTAAATTAACTCAACTATCCAGTCAGGACAGATCCAATCAGGACAACTTGTTTGAAATAAAAATAATGGTAAAATTTATAAGCTATTTGAGGTATTAAGATAATTTATTTTAAGATATTAAGATAAATTATTTAAAAAATAATTACCAAGAAAAATTTATTTTGAAAAATATATTTTATGGAAATAAAAATACTTCAAAAAAAATTTTGGTAATTAAAATACTTCAGAGTTATATTATTTTTTACAAAAATTTTATTTTTGGTGGGATCAATCTACCCTCTTACCTCCATTTGTATCTGTCACTGTCTATAATCAATAATTTTTTATTTTTTTACTTGAATTAAAAAAAATGTGATTTTTAATAATTAATTGTTAATTTAAGAATATAAATGATTATTTTTACTAAATAAATAACTGTAAACAAAAAAAAAGCATAAATTTATAATTTATACTAAAAAGGTTATTTCACAAAGCATTTATTTAACCTTTTTTTTAAGTCAGCTGAAAAAGTTAACTTTTTTCATCTAAACTAAAGCTTAAAATTTTTAATTTAGCTTACAACAAATTGATAAATTTAGAATTTATTTGTAGGCTAAAGCAAATAAATAAAAAAGAAAAAAGTTAAGAGAAAATGAGTTAAATTTTATTTTATAATTTTTTTCTTTTTTTTTTCTATAAATTCAATAACCAAAATAAAAAAAAAAGAAACAATTTTTATTTTGACCTTATCCCAAACTAAAAGGGGAAGTGTGCTTGTGAAATTGAAAAAAAAAATAACTTTTTGATTAGTGCAAGTGTAACAAAGTTTTATTAAATTCCGATTACACTTGCTGTAGAAACTAACTACAAATATTTGGTACATTTGGAATCCAAAAAAAAAAAATTTGAGAAAGAGAGAGAGAGAGAGATTTTTTTGTAATTTTTTTGCTTTTTAAGCATTTCATTATACCTGAAAAGCTAAAATTTTAAAATTTTCTCTAATTTTTTTTATCAAATAACCAAAAGTTCTTAAAAATTTTAAACTTTTTACTAAATAACAAAAATTTACTAAAAGTTCTTAAAATTTTTTTAAAAATTTTAAATTTTTACCAAATACATACATATAAAGCTACGCTTATCAACTTTTATCAAAAAGATTATGAAAATTTTTCTAAAATTTTAACTTAATTCCAAACGGGCTCAAAGTTGATTTGTTTGAAAGTTTAAATTTTGAATTAAATGAAATGAAATTTTTTTATTTTTAAAAGAAAATTTCTCAAAGTTTTATTTTATTCAATTTTTATAAATCAACTAACCAAAACACTTTTTTGTGTCATAAATTCCTGTTTAAGAATCCACGTCGCCTCAACCTAAGCCCATCGTAGAACCGGGTTGAGTTTGACCTTTACCACTGCTATTGGGTTCTGATTGGGACACCGTATAGACCCCACCATACTCGGGAAGCTGAAAGGGAATTCCCAAAGACAAACGGTTTTTTTATTTTTTATTTTTTGGTTTAATCTATGATCATTGTTACTAAATTATATTATCCTAAACTTAATAAATTGTGGGTCACAACATTAAATACGTAGTGCTTTATTTATTTATTTATTTTATTTATTTGAAATAGTGACTACTTTCACTAGTTGATTATAATTTAATTAATTTTTTAAGTATGATTTTGTATGTATCATTACTGCCTAATTGGCAAGTCATTTTCTTTGTTAAGTTAATTAATTTTTTTATATCTTGTCCAAAGTGTTGGTTCTCATACGCCACTCCCAAAAGAAATGTTTAATTAATTTGTGTTGTGAACCAATGGGTGAGGAACACCTGCATGTGGTGCTTAATTAGCTGATTATTATTAAATTAATTAATAAGAGATGATCTGTTAGGTACCTTCTTTTTTTTTATTCACATAAATTAAAAATTTCGAATCATGCATAACCCCCCAAACAAGGCTTAGGTTCTACATCAAATTCAAGGTGTGTTTGGAACGATAAAAATGAGATTAAGTGAGATAATTTGTAGGGTTCATAATTCGTGCAGTGAGATAAAAAATAAATAAAATTTAGATATTTTTAGAGATTTTAGAATTTTTCAACAAATTTTAATAAATTAACGCACCCTTGGTTGAGTTTTAATTAAGAGTGGAACTTAAAGTTAATTAAAATTTTGATTTAAACAATTATTTAATGATTGATTATTAAAATTTTGATTTAAAAAGTTGAGAGAATGTTATTTAAGGTAGTTTAATTATATTTAACATAAATTTAGAAATGCGTTAGTAAATTGTAACGATTAGATATATCCAAATGGAATGTTAATTACGTAGAAAAATTAAATTTTAAACTTGAGATTGGTATGAATTAATTGAAATATTGCAAAGAAATAGTTAACTTTAAATAATATGACAAAAATATCTTTAATAGAAATAAAAAGATAAAAATAATTAATTTCTATAATCAACTCTAACTAATTCACAATTAAGACTTTATCACAATTGAGATGAATTTTATTAGTTTGGTTCAACTTAATATAAAAAAAAAAAAAAAAACTATAACACTCAATTTTTAATAAAAAAATTAAAAAATTAGTTAAAAGGCTAATTTTTTTTCACAAACTCAACCGCAACTTCACTATTGGCAATAATTTGTGAATGAATTTAGAACATTTTCCCATCTTCAGAGCTACCGGCCAAACTCAAAAGGCGTGAAACTTTGGTGACATGTCATGTTATCAAGACAGACATGGGTGGGAATGGGGTGACTAATTGTTGTCACTTTTGATATCACGAGTACCCTCGTGATTAGGAGTTGTCTAATTAAAATCAAACGTTTTATAATAAAAGTAAATTTACAAATTTTAGGGAGAAATTTTTAATTTCACTTCTATTATAAACTGTTTAATTTAGATTGAATGATTTACAATTAGATATTATATTATTAATATTAAGATTCCGTTTAATAACAAAAAGCTGGTAGTTAAGCTATCAATTATTAGTCTTTTTGTTCTTTTTTTTTAAATGATTAAATGTATTCTCTTATATTTTAAAATTTTTTTAAATCTTGAAGGACAAAAATATCAAATTAATAAAGGGATAAAAAATTAGCTATTAAAAATCTAACTTTTTTTATCTTCTCAAACATAAAAAAAGTTAATTTTTTAAAAATTAACTATTAACCAACTTTAAAAAAAATAAAAAATAAACACTAGCTTTTTTTATTCCCCAGCCTAACCTAAAAATAACATTAGGGCCCGTTTGGAGGCTCAAAAACTAGCAAAAAAGTACCAAAAGTTGCATTGCGTTTGATAGAGCCACAAATTTTATCACTTTTTTGCTTTGCTACAATAAAAAATAAAATCAAAAATTTTTCCAAACATACAAAATTTACCACTTTTTTGCACTACTACAGTAAAAAAACTTATCCGAACACATAAAAAGTTACTACTTTGTTGCTTTGTTACAGTAAAAAATTTACCAAACACCTAAAAAGTGTAAAAAAAGTTAAAAATTACACTTTATTCCACCAAACACACAACAAAAATATAACTAAAAAAAACACAAAAAAAAAAAAATAAAACTACGGAAAGTTAAGATTTTTTGTTTTTTTTTTGTTGGAACATCCAAACCGCCTCTTAATCGCCCAAGTCCGACAGGGGTTAGGAGTGGAGGTTGGCAGATCAGTGCCTTACCCACATGGTTTATGTTTTTAAAAGTTGTGGCCTTGAATCAACCTTTGAGAACAGAGAACCCACTTTATGCACGTGATTGCAAAATATTTGAGGGCAGGCGATTTATTAAAACACATGCTTGAGATTCTTGAGAATAATTTAGCGGTGAGTCATACATGCTATTCAATTATCCTGCATCGGCTGCGTACTTGTCTCAATTTCTTCACCACATGTTTACGTAGTTTGGACGAAAATAGAGAGGAGGAGCATCCAACTTTATCATGATCACGTCAAGATTTTTCACACTAAGGCAGTTTGGGAAAAAAAAATTATATTTGGCTATCAACTAATTATTAAAAAATCAATTTTTTTCTTTTATATACGTTTGAAAGGTTAAAAAAACCAATTGTTTAGTAATTAATTTTTTAATTTTTTGTTAATTTGTCATTTTTATCCTTTATGATTTAAAATAATTTTAAAATGTAATCAGGTAATTTAAGTGATTTTTAAAAAAAAGTTGAGTAGTTAAAAGTTAAAGCTTTACCTATAGATTGTGAAACTAAACCTAAAATTATTTAATTAGACTTAGGGTATGTTTGAAAAGAGGATTTGGTGACTAAAAAAAAAAAAAAGAAAAAAAGTATAAAAAAAAGAAGAAGAAGAAAAAGAACTAAAATTTCAAATACATATATTTATTTGAATATATTAAAAAATACAGTGAAATAAAAAAATATTCATCCATAAATTAATTTTCTAATTTAATTATTTTTAATTTTTCAAATGTTTGACCTATTTCTTTCTGTTTTCTAATACAAACCAAACACTACCACCTTTATACTGTTTATGCAACAAAAAAGACAGTTTTATGGCCAAGGACAAGTAGAGAAGCAACAAAATTCTCTTACTGAAAGTTAAATATATAGTCATATATGATTACTCTTTCAAAATCTTATACATAATTATAATCGATACACATGCGCACACATACATATAATAAAAAAGTAGAATGTAATATTTTACGTCTGTAATAATTTTGAATGAATGCACTAGTCACTACAAGTAGTGATCAGTACAAATTGACATAATATAAATATAAATATAAGAGATTGGATGCAAATATAGTATTTTTTTATAGGCAATTATAGGGGGGACAAAAGGTGGGTAAATTATTCTTTTAAGCAGCCGGTTAATTCAACAAACACCCTTACGTGTGCATTCCCTTCAAACTTGACCCCGACTAGTTGTCTCATGCCGGCGGCCGACCAATATGCCGCCGTCTCTTGGTATTATTTTTGCCTCTTTCTTCTCTAAGCTATACACCCATGTACTATATATATATGTATGTATGTATATGTATATATGTATGTATGTATGTATATGTATATGTATATGATTTCAAAGCAACTATGTACTCGTGGGCAAAAGACAAAAGACAGAGAAGTCATTCGCAAACAATTAAAGCATAAAAATTGATACATTTTTTCCGTCATTAGTCCACATCGACAAATTAAGGTTCCTACGGAGATGCTTCTCTTGTGATAAATCATCTGTATAAGAATACAAAAGGTAAACAAAAGTAATTTTGTCCGTATCGATCTTAATAATTTGTGCTCTTGTAAATAAAAAATAGTGTACAGTTAATTATAAGCTAAACATATATATATATGCATATTTTCTCTTCTAATTAACGACTTTTGGTCGCAGTATGCTCATGGTAAGTTGAATTGATATTGGTTACTGCCCTTTATATCTATTCTGTATAATATTAATAGCATACATGTAAATTAATCTTACAAAGTTATCATTTGGAGTTCTAAAAAATTATTAAATGTTTTAAAAATTTTAAATTTTTTTAATTAAATTCTGTTATGTATCACTTTTATATCAATTTTTAATTTTTTTAAATTTTTTTTAAAATTCCAAACATTACCTTAATTAGCCAATATCATGTATGTGTAATTTACTTAAGTTGAGAAACTGGGTTAATCTTAATTTCTCTTTATATATATGGTTTAATTAAAAATATTTATGCAGTGAATGTACTTTTGTAATTTAATTAATTTGGGGACATATATGACCGTGCCTTGTTGCTACAATTTGTACGTAAAATTCACGTAGAGGTTTAGTTTCTCCATAGGTTGGCTTGATATATATACGTATATATATATATATAGATAGTGTTAATGTTTTGATTAGTAAACTTGTCTTTTATTTGCAAAAAACATCATCGATCATGCCGTGTTCCAATTGATGTCGGTAGACGTACGATTAATACAAGCAGGTAAAAGTCCATGAGACCGGCCATAGCAGAACCACCACTTGATTGTACCGAGGAAAGGTGGAATTCCACTATATTGATTTTGGCCAGTAGCTGCCCTGTTGCTCCAAATCTTTACACATTTGCAGGGACAGATGCACATGGGAACGAGGGGGTTAATGGATATCATCAGTAAGTAAAATTTTTTGTAGAAAAATAAGGTAATTTTTGATATACTTTTTTACTTTTATTCTTATAAAATATATTTTTTAAAATAATTATCTCAATAACTTAAATAATTTATAAGATTTATTTTTATTTTTATGTTAGGCATATTGTCTTTACTTATTGACTTTATTCTCAGTATAATAAAATTCTGAATTCCGTCACTACTGTATATTTGTCATCAACAGTAAATTATTGATGAGGTGTCTATATATTGTGGGAGGTCAATGTTTTGTGCTGCTGCATGCCCTTCATGATTTCAATTTGAATCCAACTCCAAGGTTGATATAACACTGTCTACCAGAAAATATGTGCTAAATCTAGTCGGAAATTTGGTTGGCAAACCATTTTTGGTTCTTTGGCAATTGTTAGTAATTAAGCGTCAATTTGGGGTGTTAAATTTTGACCAAAAAATTAAATATTAAAATTGTTAAGTATTTGGTGTGTTCTTTAAAAAGTAATGTAAAAAAAAAGATTGAAAAAAATTAAAAATTCTTTGTGTGAAGAATGTTAAAAAATATTAAAATTTTTTACCAAATTTAATACTCTAAATGCACACTAAATATCAAACAAATAGCCCGTCAACCCATTACCTTTTGCTCAATGTCAATACTAAAATTACAAGAGTGTTTGAAATATCTCGAATCAAAATATTATCTAGATCTAATAAGTAATAACGTTCTTAGAATTGTGATGGGACTATGAGTCCATGGCCTCTGTAGTTCATAATATATATAATAGATACAACTTGAGATGAGTCTCTAAACTTAATTTCGACATTAGGCTTGGAACACCTAACTCAAAGCATTAACAATAATGAGATGGGTACAACTATATATTTAAAGCTACGGGATCAGTTCAATCTTGAGAAAACATGAATGAATCCAAGAAGTTTATGAAACTCAACCTTGATTAATTAATAGTATCAAATTCAAGCTCAAAACTAATTAAAAAAAGAGAGAGAGAGAGAATAAAAAAATTCATGGAAAAAATGATCTATATTAATCCATGATGATGAGTTACGTATTAATGTAATATACATAAATCGGTTCATTATTTATTGTCATTTTCAATAAGTTGTTCCGCGGTGAATAAATTCTTGATTAATTAATACTGTTTGCCCACATCACGTGTAAGTAATTTGTATATCCAAGTATCGGCGACCATCCAATTATTTATTATTTATTATTATCATTTACATTATTGGCTGATAAAATACTAAAAAATATTTAGAATATTTTAATAATTACCACCTGTGTAGTGTATCTATTTATGCCTGTGACTTTGACTTTATAGCCAAATTAAAACGTAGTTGCATTGATTGGTTCAAAACGTTTGAGGATTTATTTGTTTATCGCGCTTTAATGATACTTTAAAAAAATTAAGTAATTAATTAATTTTTTGAACCAGTTGAAATTCAATAATACTAATAAATTCATCCTGTTTAGAATTCTACATATGTAACAAACTATGTAACAATGACTTTCCAACAAAAAGATAAAAGAAATCACTTTTGAGGTGGTAGGGGGCATTATGCTTTATTCAAAGGGAATTTCACTTTTGATGCATTTAGAGGGGTAAAAAATAATAAAAATTAGTAAAAGTCATCACTTCATGATTAGTGCAATGAGTAAAAAGTTAAAATTTTTTAAAAAATTTTAATATGATTTGATAAAATTTATAACTCCAGATAGAGATTAATGAAACTAAGGGATGTTTGGAGTGATAAAAAATTATAAAATTTAATAAAATTTGTATATTACTAATTCATATAATAAGATAAAAATGAATAACTTTTAAAAATTTTTAGTATTTTTCATCAAATTTTAAAAAATTTTAATACTCCAAACGAAGCTTAATATTTAGTTTCGCAGGTCAAAAGTTATCATATGATGCGAGAAGCTACCCTCTTTGGTTTTACATTTATGTCTTGGTTTGGCCTATCTCCATCAAATCTAATATGATAGGTTGATTAGTTTTGATAAACTAAGTTTGAAAAAAATAAAAACTATCGTTATTAATTAAAATAGTTGATAAAAATAAGAGTTCCGGTGAATCAGGTTAAAATTTAAGGGTATGAACATTACATTATTAGTTGTTTAATATGATAATAAAATTATCATATACAAATATATATATATATATATATATATATATATATATATATATATATATATAATTTTGTAATTATTCCTTCTTTCTAATCAATATTGTTAGTTACAACCTCTTTGAATGGAGAAGCAATCACAATCAACGTTATACATACGTAGTAATTCGTAGCATTCATGAAATATAATAATGATTCCTTCAAATTTCAACCCGACACACTATTATTAAATCATTTGAATAATTAGCAGACAATTATTATTGGTTTGAAAGTTAATTAATGAGTAGTTTAAAATTTGACCGTTCAATTAATAACTAATTACACCATCGTTAATTAATTAGATTGTGGTTGGAAATAATTTATTTTAACGATTTTTATCATCAAATCAATTGTTCAGCGCAGCATGCTTGGGAAGATTGCGTCTTCTTAATATTTTATAACTGAGAGCCTGAGTATAAAAAAATATTAGAAGAAATCTTATCACATCAATTAATAATACTTTTGTGAATCATAATGGATGAATTTGGAGTAGCAAAAAATTTAATAAAAATTAATAAATATTGTAATCTCGTAATTCGTGTAATAAAATAAAAAAATAATTGGAAAGATTGCGTCTTCTTAATATTTTATAGCTAGAGCTTGAGTATAAAAAAATATTAGAAAAAATCTTATCGCATCAATTAATAATATTTTTGTGAATCATAATGGATGAATTTGGAGTGGCAAATAATTTAATAAAAATTAATAAATATTGTAATCTCGTAATCTGTGTAATAAAATAAAAAAATAAACATCATACTAAAACGCTTTTAATATAAATGAAACGTCATGTTGTAAATTGATTGGAATAGTAGAATTTATTTATTTTTTAATTTTTAAAATTTTTTGATAAAATTTAATATTTCAAATAGATTCAGCGTATGAGAGAGAGAGAGAGAGAGAGAGAGAGAGTATTGTACTCTCTTGATCTCAACTTGACCAACTGCCAAGCCCTGCTAAATGAAAAAGGTTCGTTGTTTGGGCCTTTTTGTATCTCAGGTTGGTCGGCTCTTTCACATTGAAGTTTGGGCCTACTAAATTATAATCATATGGTTGGGTTAGTGGGTTCTTCTTAATGGGCTGAAAATTTTAAAGCAAAATTATTGTCTTTGCAATATTTGATACTTGTTTTTAGTTACTATCTGAAAGTTTGGGCGGTGACGTCCCCCCCCCCCCCCCGGGTAATCGAACCCAAAGTTGTATTTGGACGCATTATAAGTAAGTTGATAAACATCATATGTTATTATTTTAGGTGGACAAGTAATGCTTATTTTATACCATTTTTGTATTTAAAATTTGATTTTACATGGAATTTCTACTTCATAGTTTCTAACTTCATTTGCAGGTAAATTGAAGCTTTGAGGTGTTTTATCCTTTTATATTAAGCAAGGATGCTAAAGATAGATTGGAAGGAGAATGAAGTTGAAAAAAGAAAATGTAAAAAATAGATAATTATCTGAACAAAGTGACAGAATCGCATAAACAATTAACTAAATAAACTTGAACTAATTCGATATATTTGGATCGATTCGGTTTGATTTTAAAAAGATTTCAATTCGATTATATGTCTCTAAAATACCAATTTAGTTGTTTATTAGTTTTTTTAGATTAAGCTAACATGTCTTTGAATAAACTAATTTGAGTTGATTTTTTTTTTTTTGCCTGATGCAAAATGTAATATTTTAAATTAGAACTGAAAAGATCAATTTGATTTCACATCTAAGGCGAACTCAAACCAAATATGATTTTGCACACCTCTAACTAGTAGAATAGTAATAAGATGGGTATATACTTAGTCCTATTAAAAAGTTTATTTACAAGTAAATAAAAAAGATTAGAACTGATTTAAAATTAAAAATAAATATTCAAATGGAATTTAAGATTTGTGTTACGTATCAATTGCCATTTTATGCTGATAAAAAGGGACTCTATAAAATACTTATTAATTATGGGTCGGTCTATTTATACTTTATAAATAAATTTTTATACTTTACTTTATTTTTTCATTAAATAAAATTACACAATTATCCTAATACTTGTAGAATGATATTTATAAAATTGAAATTATATGACATAACTTATTAAAAAAGTAAGGATAGTTGTATAATTTTATTTAATAAAAAAAGTAAAGTGAAGTGCAAGAATCCACTCCACAATAGTACCATCCTTAATTATTTGATTAATGTTTATACTACAAAATAGTTATAATTAAGTGTCATGTATTATAACCGTAACGCAGGTTCAGTCCTATGTAATATAGCGATATTGCCAAACTCTACTTTATATATATATATATATATATATAATGTGATATGTGTTATTATAATACATTGACATGTCTTTTAAAATGTCAATTGTTTTTTTTTTAAATTTACTTACATGCCAAAAAATCGTTGCATACGTCATTTAAAATACAATTATTATTTTTTATAATTAAATCTAAATATTGATGATTTTAACTAATGTAGTATTTTAGTTTTAATTAAAATATACAAGTTTAAAATAATTTTAAATTTGATATATATTTACAAAAGATCTAGGATCGCCAAGAAAAAAAAAGTTATGTATGTACACTTATTAATAATTATAGTAAAAAAAAATGTCTTTGAAAATTTATAAAAATTTCTCTTGTTCTTATAGTTTTCGTGCATAAATCAATTGAAACCGAGCGTATTTATAATTTTTTCCTTCTCAAGAAGCGTGAGGTTCCTTTTTCCGTCTTGTATTCAAGAAGTTGTCCGAGATCTAGGGCGTCGTCCCATGTCTACGGCAGTCCATCGTACAGTGCAGTCAAAGTGAGAGAACAGTACAGTGTGAGAGACGATGGTGAAGTCATATCTACGGTACGAGCCGGCGGCGGCTTTCGGAGTGATTGTGTCGGTGGATTCGAACATCGCCTACGACAGTTCCGGCAAGCACCTCCTCGCTCCGTCGCTCGAGAAAGTCGGCGTTTGGCACGTCCGCCAGGGAGTCTGCACCAAAACCCTAATCCCTTCCCCTTCCTCTCGGGGCCCCTCTCTGGCCGTCACCTCCATCGCCTCCTCCCCTTCGTCCTTGGTACTTATATAAATTTATATGTATATTGACATATCAACATTTGTTTGGAACAAATACTTTTCTCAACATATATTTGGGCTTAGCATTGCACGTGTCTCTCCGTTTTTGAGAAATTCAGGGAATTACAGCATTGCAAAATTTTAGCTCATTGTAGTTTTTTTTGGGGCTATTATTTAATTCTGGTACATGAGGTTTAATAGTGGTAGTTTTCCTTGTTTCAAATTCCATATTTTTCTCAGCAACCGAAGAGAGTGGAACGATGATGAATATTTCATTTGGTAATAAATGGTGGAAAAATTTTAGATGAAAGCTGCCAAAGGGACACATTTAATTCGAGTTGATAGTTCGTTGCAGCTTCATTGAAGGTTGTACGTGTATTTTTTAATGGATGAAAATGTAAGGAATGGTTTTTGATTGCAGGTAGCAAGTGGGTATGCTGATGGCAGTATAAGAATTTGGGATTCTGAGAAAGGAACCTGTGAAACCACATTGAATGGACATAAGGGGGCAGTGACTGCCCTTCGATACAACAAACTTGGCTCTTTGCTTGCATCTGGAAGCAAAGATAATGATATTATTCTGTGGGATGTGGTTGGTGAGACAGGGCTTTTTCGCCTTCGGGGGCACCGTGACCAGGTCAATATTTGAGATTTCACTGCAGCTTAGAATTTTAATCGGAACCCTTATTCTAATTATATTCTATCACATCCTATAAAATGCAACATTGTGTTCTATGTTCTGCTTGGTTTATTGCAGGTAACTGACCTTGTTTTCTTGGATTCTGGCAAAAAACTTGTCAGTTCTTCCAAAGATAAATTTCTGAGGGTTTGGGATCTTGAAACCCAGCATTGTATGCAAATCATCAGTGGGCATCATAGTGAAATTTGGTCTGTAGACACTGATCCTGAGGAGAGGTATCTGGTCACTGGGTCAGCAGATCCGGAGCTTAGGTTTTATACAGTAAAGTGTGAGTTGGTAGATGGAGAATCTAATGTAAGAGGAATGGAAGTTATGAACGATAGGAGTGATAGGAGTGCGTCCACGCAAACCAAATGGGAAGTATTGAAGCAGTTTGGCGAAATTCAGCGGTCGAGCAAGGATAGAGTTGCAACTGTGAGGTTCAATAAGTCTGGAAACCTACTGGCCTGTCAAGTCGCTGGGAAGACTGTTGAGATACTTCGTGTGTTGAATGAGGCCGAATCCAAACGTAAAGCGAAAAGGAGAATGAACAGAAAGAAGGAGAAAAAATCCATGAAAGGGGCCTGTCGATGTACAAGAGAATGGAGATGCAAGTCATGAGGCTGGAGAAGAAGGCAACAATCCTATTGTTACAGTCCTTGACATTTTCAAGCTTCTGCAGATTATACGAGCTAGCAAGAAGATATGCTCTATTTCCTTCTGTCCAATCACTCCAAAGAACTCACTTGCAACCTTAGCATTGTCTTTGAACAATAATTTATTGGAAATTTATTCTATTGAAAGCACCTCAACAACAAAAACCATTACTATTGAACTACAGGGACATCGTTCTGATGTCAGGAGTGTAACTCTTAGCTCAGATAATACTCTTTTGATGTCCACTAGTCATAGTGCAGTGAAGATATGGAATCCAAGTACTGGTTCTTGCCTTCGAACTATTGATTCAGGTTATGGCTTATGTGGGTTATTTGCTCCTAGTAACAAATATGCATTTGTTGGTACAAAAGCTGGTACACTAGAAATTATTGATGTTCGTAGCGGTACTTGTGTGGAAGTAGTGGAAGCTCATGGTGGCTCTGTTCAATCAATTGCTGCCCTTCCAGATGGCAGTGGTTTTGTTACTGGGAGCTATGATCATGATGTCAAGTTCTGGGAATACGAAACTACAAAAAAACCTGGTGAAGTGGGTTCTTTACTCCCTCACAATCACATGCTTGCGTGTGCACAGAAATAAAACTTCTATTAATCTACATTATCAATCATTGGTTTATTTTCCAAATTTGAGGATATTTACCATGTGAAGGGATTCTACAACATTTTGCTACGACATCATTTTTTCTTATAGGTTTTCTACTTTAATTTGTGGAAAGCATTGGTTATATAATAGTTATTATTATTATTATTATTTTTTAATATACACTTCCTTTGTTAGTGTCTCTCTTTTGAAATTATTTTCTACTTGGTAAACATTCTCTCGTTGGTATCCCTGTTGTGTAAGGATCTTCTATGACTATGTCATACCATCCCTACTTGTTCTTATAGCAACTTGGAATATGGACTCATTAATAAAGAAAATGGCTAGGAGAAGAGTCAATGTAACACACTAGGTGTATATGTGAAAAGCCTAGAGAAATTGAAAATATTGGTTTTAAAATTTTGATACTCGGGGAAAGATAAGAACAGAAATGGGGTAAGAATAATTATTGACAAGGACCTCAAGGATGAGGTTGTAAGTAGCAAGGGAATAGGGGATAGAATAATGTTTATAAAATTTGTACTAGGTGAAGAGGTTCATGTTATTAGTGCTTATGCCTCCCAGGTAGGGACTAGATGAAACAACAAAATAACGTTATTGGGATGATGTGGATGGACTTATTCTATAGATACCAAATTTAGAAAAGATCTTATATAGGAGGAGATTTCAATGAACATCAGGGAAGAAATAGTGGAGATTTTGAGGTGGTGCATGGTGTTTATGGATTTGGGAATAGAAATGAAGGAGGCAAATAAATTTTAGCATTTGCTACAGTGGTGATGTAAATTGAACTGCAAGACAAGCAAATCTTGGAGTATGGCTCCCTTTTGTCTTTTTTGGCTGATACAGGGAGAGAGAAATATGTGAATTTTTGACGGGGCAAAATTACTTTTGTATAGGTCTAAAAGTCTATCTGTTTCCACTTTGTATAGTTGGGGGGCAGGAGGAGTTGATGAGTGTATGGAATCTTTTTTGAGATTTACAGAGGGATTGGTAGTATAGTCCAGATGGGGTTGTATTAACTGTTTTCAGGCATTGTCTTAGTGTCGCTTTTGTTTAATAAAATTCTTTTATTTTATTTATATAAAAAAGGCCTTTTTGAGTGGAGTTGTACCCCTCTTGCTAAACTGGTGACTTGTTGATTCTGTATATTTGGAATATTAGGACACCGTCGGCTTCAGACTGTAGTCTCACATTGAACTTGTAGACATGCTTTGTTAAGTAGTATATTCTCTTAAGTCAACTGTTTTGCAATAATTATATGATTTGTCTGTCACCTTCATATCACTATAAAACATTTAAAAATTCTATACATTTTTTGCTGGGATTTCGTCTACTCACTTTTCCATCTCTCTCTCTCTCTCTCACACACACACACACACAAAATATGTGCTGAGCTATTATGTGCTCTTCAAATTTGATTAGTGTATTATTTTAGTGTCTTTCGACTGCTAGGTAGTGGAACCTCCATAATTGTTATTTTGGTAAAAATGGGTTGGTTTGGTTTTGTTGACAGGATTCTAAGTGCATATCAGTCTCTCATGTACGGACTATGAAAATGAATAATGACGTTCTAGCAGTTGCAGTTAGCCCTGATGCTAAATATATCGCTGTTGCTCTGTTAGATTGTACTGTGAAGGTGAGATCTCTTCTTAAAATGTTCTCCAGTGACATTATTATGTCTAAAATCATCTGTGTAGCATACTTGTACTGCTGCCATAAGTTTATTGTCCTATGGCAAGTTTTGAATTCAATTTTTGTGATTCAATGTTATTGAATAGTTTGAGTTTCGTTGTAAGATGAAAGGGCACCTTTTTATTTATAAAAAAATGAAAGCACCTTTTGGGGTTGACCTTTGTTTTTAACTTAATATAGGTTACTAGGCCCTACCTTTGAGAAGACAGAAAAGTACTTATGAAATTTTCATCTAACTGAAGCCTAGGATTCTATGCAAGCAAAAATAATTCGGGAATATAAGGTGGATGAATGATAATTCTAGGGAACACAAATAGTAAAATGTTTGTTCATAAGAGAATGCAGAATAGTAGTAGTTGTGATAGGTCAAGAAGCATGGATGCAGATGTAGGACACGAGTACGACATCACAAAAAAAACATCAATGTCAACAAATGTTAGGACACTACACGTTGGGAACATGCCAAAAAATAAATATGTTTTGTTAAATGTGGATGAAAAAATATTTGTTCTTTTTTTTTTAAATATTAAAATACTGTTGAAGTGGTGGCTCATATTAAGAGTGTTGAGGGTTTTAGAGGGTTAGGTTGGAGGATTGAGGGGTGGTTCAACCCCAATTGAGTATGGTTTTTAAGTGGATGGTCTGGATGGTGGTTGCTGAAGGATTGATTGATGATTCGAACAGTTGGTTCATTGTTGTAATGGTTGGCTTATGGTCTGAACGGTTTGGTGAACGCTCATCGTGGTTTGGACTGTAGGATTAGATGGTTGGAATAGAGGGCTACATGGACACTGTGGATTGAACAGTCAGGTTGAACCATTTGAACGCTAGGTGTTTTTTGGGGCAAAATTGCACTTTGCTTCGAATAATGTGGTAGAACCATCCAAATTTTCAGTGTTATGATTGCAAGGAGACTTTATATTGGCTTGGTTTTGGGCTCTTTTTGTAACCATAAGGTCCCTAATATATAAGGGATGTGTAGAGATTATTTTTAGATAGTTCACTATAGTTTTTGAAGAGAGAAATACCAAAACTTGTGGAGTTCTTGAATATATAATCAGATCTACCTTCTCTATGGACATAGGCATGTTGCTGAACCACTTCGAATGTCTTGTGTGTTTTTTTTATTTCTTTCCTTCTTGCATTTATTCACCATAAATGCAGAGGGTTGAGTTTAGATTTCAAAACAAATATGCAACATTTCTTTTAAATCAACTTAACCAAATTGAAAGCTTTGAGTTTTAGGATTCTTAAAGTTAGGGGGGGAAAAAGGTTACAAGGTGAAATAATTTATGCATATAAATTCATGTTTTCATTTTATTAAGGTGTCATTTGGTTTGTTTTTCTATTTTTTGTTTTTTGTTTTCTGTTTTTGTTTTCTATTTTTTATTTTGAGCTTATTTTCCATTTTGCACTTTAAAAAATAAGGAAAATAGCTCAAACGCATTTGAATACTTATATTTTCAAAATTTGATTTGGAAAACAAAAAATGGGTTTACATATGAAATGAAAAATGACACAATCGTTTTGAGTATTTTCAATCCAAAACAAGAAAAATCTCAAAATAAAGAAAATAGAGTATTTTCTATTTCCTTGTTTTGAGATTTCTAAAACATAAAATACATAAAATAGAAAAGTAAATCAAATCCACTTAATTCCATTTTCTAAAATTATGTGTTTCATGTGTATCTATATGACGAACACGTGCATTCCCTAAATCCCCCAAGTGTTCAAAGGGTATCTGACTCTCAAGTAATTAAAAAATAATAAAACATGTTTAGATAAGTGTTCGATTTGACACTGATACACACGACGTAGGCATGGCACACGTCTACAAGTGTCAGTGATAGGCAATTTTCGTTTTAGCAATTCATGCATGGTGTTAATATGTTTATTCCAAGGGAAATTGTTATCTATGCATGGGCAAACAAAGTAAGAAATCAAAATGAATCGAAAGCTTAATTGATTAAATTGAGACCTTGTCAATTAGTTTGGGGGCTTCATTATCTGCAATCATTAGCACTAAACATCTACCTTCTCTTGAATTGAATGTGCTACAACCTGCAAATCATGTCTAGAGAAATGTATGGGAGGTTAATATGATCATAAAATGTAGCATAAGGTAACATTTGTTCATTTAATAATGAAGGATAATTCAATCGAACACATTGCTTTTGAATGGTAAACCTGTTTCTGGATCCATGTGGTTGGGATGAGTCACCTGAATAAGCCAATTGGCTCTTAATCATATTGGATTTGCTTAATTAGAATAAGATGTATATTCTGGTAATGGAAAAAGAAAAATCATTGCTCTTGGATTTTGTGGATTAAATGTTAGTCATAGAGCATTCGTTTGGGAGCAAGGCTTTGTTGACTTGAGTTGAGACCACTTTTACTCTATTGAAAGGGCCTTTTTCGATTGGTTGGTCGCTTGGGAGGAAATCTAGGCAATGTATAATTGAGGGAAAGGCCGAAATTTGTCCATGATTAGTGATGTATGTGTAAAAAGGACAGGGAGATGGTGAATCATGTGCTACTTCATAGCTTGATTGCAACCAAGTTGTGGGTTATGCTCACATCAGAATTTCAAGAGGATTGGGTTATGCCAAGGTAAGTTAGGGAGTTGTTTGTTGCTGGAAAGGTGATACCCAGTTAATTGTGTTAGGAAATCTTGGGAAGTGGCCCCTTTATGTTTGATGTTGCACGTTGGAGGGAGCGAAAGTGTAGTTTGCTTGAAGGGGCTGAGTGAAGCTTGCTTGAAGGGTCTAAGGAGACCAGCTATTTCAATCTCTTTTCTTTGTAGAGTTTTTTGGGGGGAGTTGTCCCCAACTTTTGCTATCTGAGAGTTGTTTTGACATTTCTTTTTACTTTCTGATCTTTGTATACACAGTCTATCGGGTTGTGCCCCCTTGGCGCTGGCTATTTCAGTACGCTCATCTTTTCCAAAAACAAAAAGGTTTTTTTTTTTTTTATCTTTCTTGACTACCTTTCAAAAAAATTATCTTTCTTGATTTCTAGCTCCCCTTACTTGTGGCATCTTGTGAAATCTGAATTGGTGTTAGTTGTAGGGTCATTCACTTGCCAGTCTGTATTCTTTTGAAGGCCAAAAAGGATTATATGACGATATTGTTTTGAATTGTCCCTAATATATGCATTTTTGTAAAACTTTTTCAGGTATTCTTCATGGATTCACTCAAATTTTTCCTTTCATTATACGGTCACCAGCTGCCCGTGTGGTGTATGGATATTTCATCAGATGGAGATTTGTTAGTCAGCGGCTCAGCAGACAAAAATTTGAAGATTTGGGGTCTGGATTTTGGAGACTGCCATAAATCCATTTTCGCCCATTCTGATAGGTGCTTTACTGGAAAATGACTATAATATTTTTCTAACGGGTCGTGCTGGTCAGATTTTTTGTGTCAATCTTATGGGCTTTCTTCTGGACAGTGTTATGGCAGTGCAATTTGTGCGCAATACGCATTATATGTTTAGTGTTGGGAAAGATCGTCTCGTAAAGTACTGGGATGCTGACAAGTTTGAGCTGCTTTTAACTCTTGAAGGCCATCATGCTGAAATTTGGTGTCTTTCAGTCAGCAACCGTGGTGATTTTGTTGTCACGGGATCTCATGACCGCTCAATACGGCGTTGGGATCGCACTGAAGAGCCGTTTTTCATTGAGGTGTTGCTTCTTTGTTGTCTGCTATATGGCTAAAATAATTTAACTTGAACAAAAATATTAGGGTTTATGTTTTACTCCCTTGGTTTTGGCCCCCAAAACACATGATCCTCCTCTAGTTTAAAAGTCAATACATAACCCCCTTGCCATTTGCATTTAAGTGCAAAATTAACAGAATTTATAAATTTAATTAGATTTAGGTCTCATGTGCAATGGGGGCCTGCATATGATTATGCAAAAAAAAAAAAATTGTTGAAAAAATAGATAAAAATTTGTCTATGAATTTTGTATGCAGTCTCTTTAAAAAATGAAATAATATTCCATTTTAAAATAAAAATGGGTAAAAATGTACTTTTATTTATCAATTTTTGCATAAATCTTTTTTCTCCAACCAATTTTGATATGTGAGGCAGAAATTTAGTAAAATTCAACATATTTCATTAATTTTGCAATTTAATCCAAGTCACAAGATAGGTGTGTCTTGACTTTTAAACTTGAAGGAAATCGTGTTTTTTAGCCAAACTCCAAAGGAATAAAGTATAATTATCCCAAAATATTATATACCCGAGGTTAATTTCTAATATAGTTACATTATCATTATACATTATTGTCTCCAAGTAAATTTTGTTCTATTGAATTTGCAGGAGGAGAGAGAGAAAAGGTTGGAAGAGATGTTTGAATCCGACATTGACAACACATTTGAAAACCGGTATGCATCTAAGGAAGAACTGCCGGAGGAAGGAGCTGTGGCCTTAGCAGGGAAGAAAACTCAGGAAACCTTAACTGCAACTGACTCTATTATTGAAGCATTAGACATGGCAGAGTCAGAACTGAAGCGTATTGCTGAACACGAGGTGTATGATGGTTACTTCATTTTGACCTAGTTTGATATATGAATCATAAAACGCTCGTAAAATATAATTAATGTGCCATTTACCAATATATATATAATTAGGATGCCTTTACATTTCACTTAATCTCTGTGCGTTATAGCAAGATGGCTGATGCATAGCTGCTGTCAGGTCTAATTAGGCATGCTAATTTTGATGAACTGCTATGAGTAGTACTCATAGTGATATTGATCTAATGTGGTTCTCAGAGGTTTAGAGATTGCTGTGATTTGAAACTTTTGTATAGGCAATAACATGGAAATTTTTCTTAGAGATGCGGAATTTTATCTCACATATTCTTATTAAATTAATACTTGTAAATAAAATTAAAATCTTGTGAATTGATATTGTGTGCAATTTTCAGGAGAAGTCAAGAGGAAAAATTGAACACTTCCAACCAAATGTTCTTATGGTTGGGCTCTCTCCATCTGATTACGTTCTTTGTGCACTTTCAAATGTTCATACCAATGATTTGGAGCAGACGTTGCTGGTAAGTAGGCAGCACTGGAGTAGGCACCACATAATCATAGGATATCATGGCACAACCATATAATACCTATTATGCGTAACAGGGTTAGCAATTCCTTGGTTCCAGTTTGAATTATGGACATAGGGTGTCTTTCTAAACAAGATGTTTTGCTTGCAGGCTTTACCATTCTCAGATGCTTTGAAGCTTTTGTCTTACATGAAGGATTGGGCCATAATCCCTGATAAGGTTAGACTATCTACACTTCTAGATGACAATATGCATGCGGGCATCTCTTCCACTGGTGTTTGTTTCTGAATATGCTCTTTCATTGAAAAACATCAACCCGTTGATTTACCTTGATAATATTTAAACCTACCTTCCTGCATGCAGGTGAATGACCTTCTCTTTAACAAAGCCATTAATATGAAAAGTCAAGAAACAAGATTCACCCAATAATGTATTAAAGGGTCATATTCTGGGGCCTTATGGGTAGTACTACTATTTTAGGCCAGTGCATATGTTGTGTGCGTAGGAAAGAAACTGTGTACATATATTCTAGCATTTCGCTTTATTCATCAAAAAAGAAATTGTGTAAACAGGATGCACTGGTGTTTTCAAAACTGATGCTTCAATTAACAAGACCTTGTGATTTGTTCAAAGAGTGTTTGCATGCCATGAACACAATTATTTCGCTTTATTATGTTCTATCATCTTTTTATCAGCTTACAACTGGTAAAGGTGACACATCAAGCGCATCAAGGATAGTTTTCTTAAGAACTTACATGAAATGTTGCAATTTGATGTTTTTTCAACAGTTTGATTTTTTGCCTGCAGATTGAGCTTGTCTGTAGGGTTGCTGCCCTGCTACTGCAGTTACATCATAACCAGCTAATTAGTACTGCCGCAGCTAGACCTGTCTTGGCTCTTCTCAAGGACATTCTTCATGCTAGAATCAAGGTAATCCTATTGATTGGCTGATTACCTTTTAAAAATAATATATAGAATAAAGTGAATGTTCTAGTTCAATCCAATGCTGGCCTTGGCCATAAAGAACAACATTTATTTGTTATTTGGACCGTACACCCAATGGTAGAGCCTCTTGGCCGTGCCTATTTCTGGAGCAGAACCACCTGTTTCCAGGTCCACCACCAACTGGTAGAATAGCATATTCAACCATCCAAGGGAGGATCATCTCTTCTGGAAGCAGCCAGGCTCTGTATCTGACAAATGAACAAGTGTATAGAAAAGAAAATTTTGTAAATTATGAGCGCTAAAGCATTTTAATTCAATCTTTTTACAATAGCATAGCTTCGCAGTCGTCCATCAATAGATTCGAACTTTCTGTTTTATTTCATTACAAAAGTTACAGAAAAAAACATTGGTTAACATTTGCTGCAATCAAGGCAGATTCTTTATTTAGCAGATTCTTTATTTATTTAAAAAAAAAAAAAAAAAGAAGAATCTGCAATTCTTTGGCTTACCAAATTGAATTTTTTGTTTGCAGGAATGCAAAGACACCGTTGGTTTCAACCTTGCAGCAATGGATCATCTCAAGGTGAGCATATTTACCAATCATCTTTTTGGCACGTTTTTTTGTTGAATTGGGGGAACGTGAACCTCACTTATTACGTTTGATATCTTAGCAATTGATGGCTTTAAAGTCGGACACACTCTTTCAAGATGCAAAAGCAAAGTTACTTGAAATACGATCACGGTATTCTAAACGTGTTGAAGCACCGGCGGAGTTTAAAGAAGAAAGGAGGAAAAAGAAGAAACAAAAGAAGTCTAGTGATGGGCATGTGTGGAGTTAAATCTACTGTAATGCCAATTTTATGAAGCGAAATGCTTTCAATGCTGTTAGAGATGCAACGTTGCTAAAAATCTTGCGCCACGCGGAATTAAAAGGACCAACAAAGGCGGGTCGGGCTTGTTGTTCGACCATCAAGTTTTGATCTCTCTTACATTTACTTATCAGACAAAACAAGGATACGAGGATTAGGTGGTTCTTTTACCGTGCATTTTTTTTTTTTTTTTGTTTTGTTATAGCTCAAGCTGAAGAAATTCACCTTACTGATCATTTTGCTCATCGGAGATGAAGAAAGCGATTTTGATTTTGAGGGCGGCAGGGTTGGATTTGATTTAAAAAAAAAAAAAGAAAAGAAAAAGTTTGTTACTTTTGTAGTTTCTTGAGCATGTTTTATACAAATCTATAATTATAGATGTATATATAGTGATATAGAGTGTGGCAAAAGTTCTCTACATGCGCAATCCTAAAATCTTAGAAATTTTAGAGAAAAAGTGGTTGACGGAGCATGTTATACTTCTTTCTTTTCATTTTATTTATTTATTTTTAATTTTCAAAAAGAATAGAATAAAGTAATAATATGCACGGAAGAGCCAATCAAAATTTGAAAACTTGTATGTACGGAGACTTGCATTATTGGATTACGCGTGGATGCATTTTAAGTTGATAAGGTAGCATTTGATTTATTTTCTGTTTTTTATTTTTGTTTTGTGTTAAAACTCTCAAAATGAGAAAATAAAAAATACACTTATTTTCTTTATTTTGAGATTTTTCTCATGTTTTGTTAAAAATTTCGAAATAACTTTTTGTCATTTTTCATTCTATGTGTAAAGTCATTTTTGGTTTCCGAAAACAAAATTTGAAAATACAAGTAAATAAATGAGTTTTAACTTATTTTTTTAATTTTTAAAAGCATAAAATAAAAAATGAATTCAAAACAGAAAATGAAAAACAAAGCAAATGAAACCTTAAGTGCTTTCAATACATATGTATCACTGATGGTGATTCACCATTTATGTAAGTTGGGGGATAAAAGTAGGGGATGGGATATGTTGCTTATAGGACTCATTCATGTCTCGCGTTTGATTGGTTATACATACTTTTTCAAGTTGGTGGACTAATATATATCTATAACTAACTAAACTATATATACATGATAGAATGAAACAAAGAACGAGGATTAGAATTTGTATGGAACAAAGTAAAACTATTTCAAGCATAGGTTCTAAAATGAAATTGATTTAAACAAAAAAAAAAGTGGTCAGTCCTCCCGTACTCAAGAAAATTTGCTAAATAATGAACTGTTGTTTATGGAAAGACGACTCCACTTGTCGCCACCAAAAAAAAAAAAAAGGAAGGTGGGGGGCGCAATTTACTTGTTCAGTTGGATCTATTTACCTGAAAGATGTTCGAAAACCATGATGCATAATTTATTGAACAATCTCATAGCTTCACCATGCACTAATCAAACTCAGATGCAATGGAAAATCAAGCTACATATTTAAGCAATCTCATGCAAATGAGAAAACAAATGCCAGAATGAATAATGCTTGTAGTCACCATGAACTTCAACTGACTAATTATTTTTTCTGCCAAAAAAGTTGAAAAGTTCACAAAGCATTACATGCCAATTGGGCTAATATTAAAAGTAAAAAACACCAAGGAAATCATAGAAGAGCAGCCCAGTAACACAAGAAAAAACATCATCATATGCAGGTTGTGACAATCTAACATGCCAACCCGCTGTTCTTATTTTCATCACTTAATATTATGTCAACCAACAACTACGTGTTTATATAGGAAAAGGAATCACCAAATCCCATACTCTTTCAAGTCCGGTAGAAATGGTCACCTCAGTAGCGGTGTATCAGTTGCCTGTATGCATCTTTATTCTGCGAATAGTATGCAAGGTCCGCCTGAAAAACAAGGCATCATGTCATCATCCTAATTTGCATCTTACAAGATTTGTATCTTTACAGAAGATGCGTGTAATGTGCGTATATTTCAAGGGGGATCAAAATTATATCATTGAATTCGATGTTACAGATTAATTCAAAGGGGACTAAAAAGATCAAGACAAAATCAGCAGCAGTAACAAAAATGGCAGGTTAAATAGTTCAAACACTGAAATAAGAAACTTGCTGAGAAAATGCAATGCCAGAAATCTCTTCCTTCCCTTTAAAAAACAGGGAAAGGGGACTTGCACGTTATTTGATCTTTCTTTCTTTCTTTTCCCCTTTTTTTTTTTTTTTGCTTTTTTTTTTGTTGGGGGGGAGGGGAGGGGGAGGGGAGTGGAGGAGGACAAGGACCAACGATGGAATGTTAATGCTAGTTTAAGCAAAACAAGGCCATGCTGTTCCATAACAAGAAATCAATATATCCTCAAAAGTAAATTTTGTTTTACAAATAAGCAAGTAAAAATAATGTTAGTTTTTTTTTTTTTTTTTGGGGGGGGGGGGCTCCAACTCATTACTCGAATCCTTTAAGAATACTGTTTAGAAAGTACATATGGGACATACCTTGCGAATTCCTCTTATAGCAACCACAAGTTTTTCACCTATAAAATCTCTCAAGACAGCATCTTTGTCAAGAGCTTCTACAGATTCTGAAAGTGACGTGGGCAATCTTTGAAGTTCAGAGTCAAGGTTAGATGGGTTTTCACCTGTCATGCAGAAAATATCAATTAGAGGACAGAAGCCAGCATAACATTCTTCAGTACATAGAACTTAAGCACGAAACCCATCCCGATGGTCACTTTATAATAATTTACTAAAAATAAAATATCATGCAGTGGTAAGTGAAAGCAGTGAGTGAATGCAGATAGACAGTGAAAAAGGTAACAGATCAAATGTTTTTTTTTTTTTTTTACACCCCGTAATGGAGGCCATAGCCTGAGTTCCAGACCATAATACATGGAAAATATTGATATTTTCTTCAGAACCAAAAGCTCTGAAGCAGTTCAGTTCTGTTATCAACTTGTTATTGCCAGGCAGGTGTTCGTGCCTGGTTGCATGCAGCATGACTGATAATATTCAATATGACAAACTAGGGTCATGATATATTCGATTCTGACTACCTATGGAAGGGAGACAATCATGAAAATAATTTATTCAATCACTCTTGGATATAACAAGGTGGATGGTATTTCTAAAAGTTAAGTAATCTGATAAAAAAAATTCAGAAAAAATGCATAAAAAGTCACTACCAAATCATTGATGTTACACCTCGACCTTCGATATGGTATATAGGATGATATGACCTTACCTATGGGTGCAGGCAGACTTAGATGCCTGCGGAGGCCATCAATCCCAGCAGCAATTATACAAGCCAGCCCCAAGTGCGGATTTGCACACCCATCAAATGCTTTAATCTCAAAGTTGCTCACAACACCATCTGGCACTCCAGGTGGGCATGCAGTTCTTAAAGGAGCTTCTCTATTTTCTTTGCCCCAGCACTGGTATGCTCCACTCCATGTATTGGGCTGTATGCGATCATAACTGCAGACCAAAATAACAGTGAACAGGGAAATTAGAGAAAACAAAGTATGTTATCTGAAATTTTTTTTCTTTTCAATTCAATTTACATCTACATAAATTTCGAAGGCAGAAAAAATATTAGAAGACCCTTTTCGCTTGTTTCACACATAAGATAAGGTATCAAATTCAGAGGCTCTAGACTATGTTATAAAATTTTGATCCTTCAAATAGCACAAGTTCATATACCATAAAACCTGCAGGCTTGGAAAATAATTTCATGTATCCAAGATATCCTCAGCACCAGTAAAAATGCATGCTTCTGTTAGTACCTATTCCTAACGGCTACTACTCAGGCAAGTGCTTTGAAGAAACAGAACATAAGGGGGCAAAAAAAAGTAGCAAGTTTCTCGGGGAATCATTAAAAGAAACAATTGGAACCTGTTTGGGACTGGTGCTGTAAAGGCCAAAATTGAAGGTAGATGATACAGAACTCCCGCCATGAACTCCTCCCCAACCTTGGACATTCCATACTGAGAGTGTCCATCAGATGCCATAAATACATTTTCCCCATTCTCCCACAAACTGACATGCACATGAGATCCAGAGCCAATATCATCTATCGCATACCTGGGCAAACAAATTAGAAGGAGAAAACAGTTAGGGGGCATAGCCTCAAGGAGAAATTCTACATACAAGACGATGAATGAATTTAACTTTGCCTGGAAGTTATGTTTGAAGATAAAATGAATCACTGTTTATCATATAACATAATAAAACACAAGAACTCACTGGAAATATTACTAGAATATAGACCATAATTTATATCCATAGGAATATATAAATGCATTGGCTTATGTATACTATAAATTTTTGGGTCGATTCCTCTTAGCCCTCACACATCATAAATGTATTCTGAAGAACAATTACATCCCAAATTATATAACTTACTGTAGATAACCATACAAATGATATCAAAATCATGTTTTCTTGTCACTTTAATGTCATAATTTACTAGGAAGATCTTCTGCAATCACAGAAGAAACAAGGTAAGATATATCTAAATCAGTGCAAACGATTGATATGTAATTCAAAATTGATACTTCAGATTGAAGATACCATGCTACAGAATAGAAAAAGCACTTGACTTGAATGTTTAATGAAATAATATTTTTATTAGATGGACATGATTTTAAGGCAATGCAAATCTTTCCACAGGCATCTAATTTCCCATCTTCCTTGATTTCCAAAACCAATAAAGAATTTAATCAGTCAAAAATACAACACTCATTGTAATAAATAAAATATACCAGGTCATGAATAAATCGTACACCTACTTGGGCATGAAGGTCGCCAGAAACCCGTGTTTCCTTGAAACAGCCCTAACAACTTCGCGGGTGTAAACTAAGTTGTCTGCAGCTTTTGCACTGGAAGTGTATCCCACTGCCATTTCAAACTGACCTTTCCCAGCTTCTGCGTGAATCTACAACATTTGAAAAGCCGTGAAACTAAATAGGAACCTTGTTACTTCAATCTCAGTGCACTGAAACATAAAGCAAAAACATATACAAACTAGAATCCACTGTTCAATCACACAATACAGTTTATCCATAAAAGAATTACCACATTGCACAAAGATATGTAGCAGGTACTTGATGTCAAAAATAATTTTGTTGCTTAATGTTAAAACAGGGACTTAAAGGGGAAAATTCTATGTATCACAGGGAAAACAATTCATGCACAGGACTGTCTATTTGTATGTTCGGAAAATTGGTTTTAAGCGTCATGGTATGTTCAGTAAATAGTTTTATTGCTTCCTTCCTACATGTACAATTTATGATAAATTTGGGCCACCTTAGGGGTAGAGGGTGAATGTAAAGATATGGCAGATCCTATAAATCTGAGCACTATGAAGTTTTTCTGCATCAAATTTCTTTCCTAACAATTTTAAACTCTTGGGACAATCAATGACTTAACACAGGGTTAATCAACAAATTAATAGACATGAAAAATCATGTCCAAGAAAACCAGTTGCTGAAGCGTTCAAGCTAAGCAGTTTTGTTGCTGCCCAATAGGAAAAGGAAGTCCCTTTTGATTAAGGATCAGATAAGCAAAGAGAACTAGAAACATTGGGTTCTTATAATGTTTCATTGCCAAATCCCTAGAGTTTTAATGCTAACGCAACCAAATTTATTATCAGTTAGTTCAGAGGTCATTATCTAATCAAATGTAACCTTATCCACCAGGAAGTGATTACTTTAAATAGACTTTCACAAAAGTACTAAAGCAAGATTTATTTGCATTGCTATTAAGAAACTCAAGATAAGTTGATCACAACAAGGATTATCATCCAAACATTATTAAATATGGGCTGAGTTTGGTTTGCTAAAAACCAAAAAAAAATCTCTAAAAACCTCTAAAATTTATTGACTTTTAATCTCACTGCACAAATTACGAACTCACAACTTATCTCACTTTTTGTCACTCCAACTACTCCCATGATAGATGCCATCATAAACTCCCATAATTCCAGTACAAATAGCAAGAACGGTAATAATTTTATTCGCTACCTGTTCAACTGGAATGTTCAAGGACTGGAGCGAAGTTATTATTTCATGAAATATGGGGGAAGCAGCGTCAAATGCTGATGTAGAACAGTAGGGTGATGCATCAAATGGTAACCATTCATCTTTCCCCTCCCTGCAGAGTTTTATAGAAGAACTTGCAATCCAGACAGGAAACTTAAAAGTAAAAGAAGGCATGGTAACAATTGCATCACATACCTTGATACGCTCTTCAAGAGATAAAACTCGCTTTCAAAGCCTGCATTCATCACCTGCATATATTGATTTAGAAATTGAATGACAAGCTATTTAACATGTAATAACCATCACACATACCAAGTTAAATTCATCTTTCAGAACTTTTGAAACTCTACGTAGTGCCTCTCTTGGGCAATATTCCCAAGCTTGACCAGGTTTAATATGCATATCAGCTAAAACCATTTCCTCTTCTTTTGTCCTGTAGAGGACAATAGAATAAAAAATATGGTTAAAAATATATTTGCAAAGTGCAACCCAACCAACATAAGCATGAGATGTGCATATGTTTAAGGAACGCATAAAATCCTCAGGTGTTGCAGAGAAACTAATACATGAAAAGAAATATTCTGATTACTGGCTGTTTTCTGTTGAATAATACAGAAGATGAAATACATTGCCTTTATTATTACATCCAAAATCATATGCCACCCTAAGTTATTTAATGTCTCCTAGGATAGGAATCCTATCTCAATTAACTGAACTTTGAGCCATTTATCTTGGCATAATAGAATGAAGGGGGAAGGAGGTGGAATAAAAGGCTTTGCAACTGAAAAATATATTAAGCTGCTGCTGAGTAGCTGCCTAATGCTTATGCTCAAACAAAACTTGTAAGTTTTTCCCCCCATCCATTTTCACTGTTTAAGATCAGAAAGAGAGATATCGAATGGCAAAATGTAGAATGCAAATGGGGGGAAAAAAAAACAAAGAACGTGAATGATTGACAATATAACATCCGCATAGCAGACAGAAGAGTATGATAGCCAAAGAAATGACGTACCAAGGAATTTCCCACTTCGTTGATAAATCAGGCATCAGTCTGATCTCACCCACACCACTCAGATTAGTCTCATCTGCAGGACCATCAATATACGAACTCATAGCCATACAGGCAACAGTTAGACCTACACCGTTCTTTATAACAACATCATGGAAACGCTTTCTTGGCACAACCTGAAACAATGACATCAAACAAACAACACAGTTTTTCTACATTTAAATTGCCATGAAAAAAATAAAACAACAATAAGGAAACCATACATGGGGCAGAGTAATTCAAAACCTTTCTCGTTGTGAAGTGTACACACTATTATTATTTTTTTAACTTCACATTTGATAGAAAATTTGTACACAAATGAGTCTACTTAAGGAATCTAATTTTAATCAATGAACTATTATTGTGGCTGCACCAATAAAGAGGGGTCTCTCTTAGTTTGCACAAGGCTTTTTAACAAGGTTCCAAGAAAAAGAGGGCCAGACGGCCCATATACAGTTAGACCAATTTTGGAATCAGCAAAATGTTGGGAATTTTTATATCCCTCTAGAAATCAAATGCAAACAAAAATAAAATTAACAAGATAATTTTACATGGTTTGGCTCAACTGCCTACGTCCACGAAGATTTCTCATTTTTGTTATTGAACAGATACAATGGAAGAAGATTTCAAATTTTCACACTCAACTCACAATGCTCTTTGTTCTAACCTATATCCCATCGTCACCCTCTCATCTTATATGTATCTCATTTTCTTTTTGTCTCACCATCTCTCAATTTATACACAAATGTAAAAATAGAAAACCAAAATAAGAATGAAAGAGAGAATCTTTCGGTGCATGTCGATGAAAAAATTCACCCATGTGTTGGGTGAAGAAATTGGTCAACAACCAACACGAAAAAATCAAATCTACTCAGGCGTGAGAACCAATTAGATCAACTTTTATCAGGTGATTTTCTTTTCATTCCCCTATATTGAGCGAAATTCAGTTTCCCCAGCTAACTGTAAGCATGTTGTTCTCAGTAAATAATGCTCATGGTATACTTAAACTAGTACTAATAATTTGAGCCCATTTTAAAACAGAAAGAAAGAAAATGAAACTCACACAAGTAGGCTGTCCAGAAGCATCAATTCAGAAATTTGACATGCTTTTCTAACCGATTGTCAAACTTCCAAAAAATATAAATATAAGCCCAAAAATTGTGGAAAAATAAAACAAAAGAATAAAGAAACTCACGCGGCACCTCTGCTGTCCTGAAGCATCAATCCATATTATGCGGACAAATGCGACGTCTGTTTGTCGGGCATCAGTCTCCATCTTCACAATGTTCCAAGATACATCAGTTTTAAAGTCAAAAGGCTTGAGATCTAAATTAATCCTGTAAAACCTCTTTGCATTCTCTGAAAAAATGTCTTTAACTGCTTCAATGGCTTCAGGAATGGAAAGATCACCATCAATACATGCATCACGTAGAACAGAGAAAATAACAGCACGCGCTCTCTTTGCTCCTGTAAAAATAACATGGGGAATAAGCCAGGAAATGAGGAAGAGGCTCTATTTTATGCCCATAATAATTTTTTTTCTTGATAAATAAGTAAATTGCGTTCATATTAATTTCAATCTGCAGGCACATGGTATTTTTAATCAACACTTAGTCCAGCAGAATGAAAATGCCTTGGAAATGCTTTCTTAATTTCCCCAGGGGCACAGAAACTAATTGCCTCTGTCTTCTAATATACATTGGTGACGGAATGGTAAATTAAGCCTATTGATTGAATCAAGAGCTTTAAAGAGATGTAGTAGATTGCATTAGAAAAATCGCATTCCATTAATAAAAAAAAAAAAAAAAAAACTCAAGTCTATAGCAGAAGACTTAATTTAAAAATATGTTACCAGGCACAATCAAGAAATGAAGGTCTCAAAAAAGCCCTCAGGAGTGCCATTAATTATTGTAAAAAATCTAACAGTAGAGATAACACCATCAAATCCACTCGCTCCATTTGTCTCGGAAGCCCATTCACTCCAACAAGTATAGCAAGAAGTCCCAATTCACATGGTCATAAACTTTTCTATATCTAACTAGCACAACAATCCTATTTGATTGCTCTTCAACCTGGCATCCACAAGCTCATTTGCAATTGGAGAGGCATCAAGAGTCCGGTCTCCTTCAATGAAAGTGTACCTCGGTGTCAAACATTAAGCCCCCCTTTGGCAACACTACGGTTATTGTTTTTCTGTTTATATTTACAAATTTTTGAAAACTACAGCTAAAACATGTTTGTTAAACTTGTTTTATTTTTTTTAGAAAAAAATAAAAACTTAAACTGAAAAAAGTAAAAAAAAAAATGTTTTTACTCTTTCTTTTTTTTTTCTATTATAAATATTTTGTCAATTTTAACACTTTGTCCATTTTGTTGTATCACACTAAAATGAATTATTTTATTCAACTATTTTTATTAAACTAAAATTATTTTTAATAAATAATATAATTAAATTGAATTAATTATCTAAATTAATATGTAATATATTTTATTAATTTATTTTTAATAAATAATATAATTTATTCAATTTTTCAATAAATAATATAATTAAATTATAATTAATATATTTTATATTGACGGAATTAAATGACATAATAATTATATCTCATTCAATTGTTTTTAATAAATAATTAAATTAAATTAATATGAAATGTATTTTATTAAATTAAATTGGTTTTTTAAAAAACTAATAGCATTAGATATTTTATTAAAATAAAAAAATTAATAATTATAAACAAAATTACATTTTTAAATGCAGTTTCAGATTTTATTTCAAAAAAAAAATACAATAAAAAATAGAAGACGAAAAACATAAAAAAACAAAAAAAACAACAGCGTTACCAAATAGGTCCTAAACTCCCCAGCACCCTTTTTAATTGAATAGCCAAAACCTTGGCTAATACCTTGTAGACTCCCCATTAGGCTGATCAGTACAGGACAAACATTAATTTTCTTTTAATTGCAATCCCTTTTAGATTGCACAGTTTGATCTGTAGTATATTAAATTCTCCCATTCTCCCACTCACATGAGAGTATAACGAAATTCTCTAGATAATTCAATTCAATGTGTAGACATTTATTGCTCCTAATATTTTATTACGCAAACAACTGTTATCTCATCTTGAGAGATTCTTCCTTTTCCTTGCATTAATTCAAAGCAGAGTACATGCTGCAAGAAACCTACACCCTGCATATCATCACTGGAAAGAACAGATACACCATGAAGCATATGTTTACTGCAGGTATGCAGTTGTGACTCTGCAACAAAATCAATCTCCACGGCATTGGATTAAGATAAATGCATTGGCCCAAAAGATTGCTTAAGATATTCCAACAAATAAAGTACAAATTTAAAGACAATCACTTGAACCAACCTAAGTAGAAAGTTTCAGGAAATGCGTAGCCATCAGTGCTGAACATCACCTGCAAATGAATTATGTTCAACAGATTAATTGGTACAAGTTTTGAAAACAAAAGACAAATAGGGCCAATCCTGCCAACGGGAGAAAAAGAAAGCACTGTTCACTCCATGGATATTTGATGCAACCTAAAGATGAGTTGTCAAACAAAGATCAAATAAATGGAGCCACAACAAGAATATCCAATATACAGTAGGGTTTTTGAGGGCATTGAGACCTCAGCTTTTAGTTTGAAAGGACCACTTCTTATATTTTGGTTGAGCAAGGGTTTTCCTTTTTCTTTATTATAATTTTTTTTTTCTCATTTCTTGATAGAAATGTATATCCCTCTAGATATATAGGGTTATTGGAGTGTAGCATTGTGTACACTGTACTGGGTTGTGCCCTCTTTTGGTGCCTTCGAATATTATATGTATAATTGTTAAAATAATAATAATAATAATAACAGATTTAGCAGCCTTTGAATATTATATATATAATTGTTAAAATAATAATAATGATAAAAGATTTAGCAGATAAGAATGTGGGATGAAAGATCAGTTGCATAGCTGCATTGGTAGAAGTTCATTTTAAAGGATTTTAGTTTGGAAGATAACAAGGGACAGATGAATATGGTTGATTGCCATATGTTGTAGTGGATGGAGAGAACATTATTAAGATGATTTAGAATTAGAAATGATCTTGGGTTCTGTTTCTATCTAGGAATCCTCCATACAAAAATTAGATAGACAGTTAATCTGAAGTATCTATTAATACAAATTTGAAAATATACGTAACTGTCCAATTATGGAAGACTAGTCAAAGATAGTAAGGCCCCGTTTGGTAACGTTTTCGTTTTCTATTTTTCTGTTTATGTTTTCAAAATTTTGTAAACTGACAATAGAAATAAGTTTGTTAAATCTGCTTACGTTTTTTTGTTTCCAAAAAAATGAAAATTTAAACAGAAAAATGTAAATAGAAAAAATGTGTTTTCACTCTGTATTTTCTTTTCTGTTGCAAACATTTTGTTAATTCTAATACTTTATCCATTTTTGTTACATTATATTAAAATAAATTATTTTATTCAAATATTTTATTAAAATAAAATTATTTTAATAGATAATATAATTAAATTAATATGTAATATCTATTATTAATTTATTTCTAATAAATAATTAAATTAAATTAGTTAATTTAATTAATAAGAAATATATATTATCAAATTATTTTAATAAATAATAAAATAAGATATATTAATTTAATTTAATAAATAATTTAATTAATATAAATATTTTTTTAAATTATTTTTAATAAATATCATAATTAAATTAATTTAATAATTAATTTAATTTATTTAATATGAATTATATTTTATTAAATTATTTCTAATAAATATCGTAATTAAATTATTTAAATTATTATGAAATATATTTTATTCAATTGTTTTTAATAAATAATATAATTAATTATAATTAATATATTCTATATTTACTAGATTAAATGATATAATATTTATATTTTATTCAATTGTTTTTAATAAATAATATAATTAAATTAAATTAATGTAAAATGCATTTATTAAATTCATAATTTTTTAAAAGCTAATAAAATTAAATATTTTATGAAAATAAAAAATTAATAATTGTAAACAAAATTGTTTTTCCAAACGCAGTTTTAGTTTTCATTTCAGAAAAAGAAAATGACAACAGAAAACAAAAAACAGAAAATATTAACACATTAACGTAAACAAAAAAACGACAACGTTACCAAATGGCCCCTAAGTATTCCAAATCAACCAACTTCCTCAAAATTTATCAATTATTCAACTAATAAATTGCGTATTCAGTACTGCATTATTTATCATACGACCAATTTTCCAGTAGAAACAAATGAATTTAATTTACATTTGAGAGGGGAAATATGCTCAGTTATGGCCACTAAACTTCAGAAATTTATCATGTCTGCTTTTGCCTCCCCCCCCCCCCCCCATTTACATTATGATGAAATTTCCATACCAAGTAGACAATTTTGACAAAATTTCTTTACCAAGTCAACAATCAAATCTTAAAATAATGCTAAGCTACTATGTGCACATTCCTATCTTTCAATATCTCCTCATGTTTGCTCACCTTGTTTATTGGAGCTAGCTCCAGAAGTTCCTTGACTGAAGATATCATCCCATGAACACTAAGCTTAGGAACAGCCAATCCAAAATCAAGGTAAACCTAAAAATTGAATGCAAAGCTGTTAGATGTACAAGTTTAAAATCAAAACATGTCCAACAGAATTTTTCATTGGAGTCTTCAAGATCTTACCTGAGAATAAACAGAGGCTAGATATGATGCTTCTTTTGAAAATGGGTAGGATGCATGTAAAAGTACTATACGGCACTTAGAGAATCTCTTGTCCTCAAGAAGGGTGCGGAGATGCAGGGGATTGGAGAGCCTTAAGTCCAAATCTTTGTCTCCAAAACTGATATTGACATTGAAACAAACAAAACTATGTGGTCAATAAAAAACAATCATTCCAGAAAGAGAAAAAATATGCCTTAATTCTCAATCAGATCGATCATCATAGTCATAGGACAAGGAAAAAATTAAAAAGAACATGTTGATATCTTGAAACATTTAACCTAGATTGAAATTTAAAATAATTCCGAGTTATTGATTTGTTCTCCCAATTTTTCTTGGAAATCAAACATAGCATGTAGTGAAAGCACTTGACAATCTTAACTTGTTTACCCTGTGTGTATCTGCATTGGCAAGTCAAATTGCAAGGCAACCTCCAAACTCTGTGTGAAGAGATAGTCAATGAAGTTTTTATTTGTGATACGGGCAGGGCTCCCAGCTGAAAAGACAGATTGACAAAACATAATGTGGTGAATACTTTCCACAATAGAAGTCTTTTGATTGGAATATCTACACAATGGAAGTGCTCTACATCCTAATACCTACCACGTGAAACTTCAATAAGACCCTCTTGAGCCTCCTTCTTTGTCACATTTGTATTAATCTCAAGACCACTGCGGTATGCTGCGATGCTTTTCAAGCCAACTATTTGATCAACAACCGTAATAAAGGGATAAGGAAACTAAGAGAAACAAGTAATTTTCTTTATACAAGCAACATTCCAATTGAAAGAAGGAAGAATGAGAAAAAGGAAAGGGTGAGAAATTGAGAAGTTCTCCTTTGTTTGGAATGAATGAAAGGAGAATGGAAAGGATTCAATAGGTAGTAAATAAATTAGCTCTCCAAAATAAATCTAGCCAAAATAGTGGAAACAAGGATGATGGAGTGCACAGGTTGAAAGAGGTTGGTTAGCCTCTATCCTTGGCTTGGCTTGTTCAATGGGGAAATAAATTTTCCCATCCTCGGCTTGTTCTTTCTCTTGGTTTTCTACCCTCCTGTTAGGACGTATGTCTTGTAGCATGCAGTTTTACACAGAGTAGGATTTTTACATGTATTTGGGTTGAGTGTGAAGTCCCAAGTCCATTGGGTTTCAAATATATATATTTCCTAATTGTACAGGAGGAAGCTTGGCGGAATTTTAGAGTTGGCTTTGATCCAGGGTTTGCTATGGAGTTTGTCTCATAGAGGGAGTTTTGACCACAGTTTCCTGTGAGGTGAACGGAATCGAGTTTGCACTCTTCCATGGTTATAATAGAATTTACCCTCTCTTGGCCACAAATGTAGGCAAGTTGGTGCCCAATAAAATTAATTCTCTGTTTTGATTCTCTTTGGTTTATGCATATTATTGTTGATTCTGTTGCATGGATGGGTTTGATCCCAACACCTCCAAAACCAAGCAAGGCACGTGAGACATGATACCCGAAAATTATACAACCAATAAATAATAATAATAATAATAATAATAATAATAATAATAATAATAATAATAATAATATGAAAGGATATGACTTTAACTTTCCAATATACATTTCAGTGAAAGTGTCCAATGTCCAGGTAGATCCATCTGGCCTCCCCTAAAGAAATTAAAACTCATATTAACAGCAATATATTAATTGAAAACAGAAAAGAACATAAAAAACCAGATCACATTAGCTCAGAGCCTGAGACGATCCAATTATATGAGAAAGATGGACAAAGGAAATCTTGATGAACACATTACATCATCAGATATAAACCCATATTTAAACAGTTTGGTGAATTTTTATCATACACTACTGCAACTAACGATAAAATCATAATTAAGTTGTCCATTAGTAAGTTCATCTATAAGAGAACCATACCGTGGCCATAATTACAATGTCAGCACAAATTTAAATGTCTGCTTAATATTGCACAGGGATTACAGAAGTGTTGAGAGAAGAAGAAAAAACAAACTGGAATTTAAAATATGGGACTATTTAAGATAATAAAATTAAAAAAGGAGATATAAATAAGTAAAATTTCTCTTGACCCACTGATGGTTATTGGAAAATGTTACACATTCATTATTGTTAACATTATCAATTCAAGGACCTAGGAAAGCTCGTCCCTTGGATATTTCATCCATGAGACTGCAAGATTATAGCAATTTGAAGCTAATCCTTCTCCAAGCTCAAGTTCATTAGGCCAGTGGATATATATTTCAGTCCCCTTGTCCATGGTACGGCAACAGATCACAAGTGCCAAGGTATGATATCAGAACTACAACCTTTTTTTTAATGGATTGGTAATAAGGCATTGCCAAAAATATCCTTGACTAGATAAGCATGAGAAAAGATTAAATGCCTAAAAACAAAATCAGAGTGTTGTAAAAGAAAACTGAAGTTTAGCTTTTAAAGATAAATGACTAGATAAGCACAGATAAAAAATAAAAAATAATAATAATAATAAAACCAAGTGGATGAAAAAGAAAACTAAAGCTGAATATCAATCTAAACGGCAACAAGGATAAATCAAAAAGATACATGTTGCTGATTTCGGTAGAAAGATAGATGAAAAAAAACTGATTAGTAAATATTTTACATTTCCGAAAGAGGGTTGGAATGACTCAAACCCGTAACCTTTAGTATGGGTGAGGGTGCTTTTTCCACTTCAGCTATCCCTTAGAAAAATATATCAGTATGACACATTGGAAGAAAAAGACACAGAGTGAGGTCTTCAAATATTATGTCTATGCATATATATTATATGTACAAGCGTATCCATGCATCTTAAAGTAAGATAAACAAATGGATGTCATTTGAATGAAGAGTGAAGTTGAACAACCTAGAATAGAAGAGGAAATTATAAATGATCAGCTACCAAGTAATGCTCTTCATGATCTGCAATGTGAGTACATGACCAACCAAGTTTCTGCCATATTATCAAATGCACAATTCTGAAAGAAGTGAAAGAAATGAATAGAACACATTTCTGCTTCAGTGCTCCAGCAATGTCATTCCGCTTCTCATTTTTGTTCCCAGTCACACACTAAAGCATTTAGGTCCCAGCTACCCTCACAATTAATGTAGGCAGTATATTTGATGATAACTTTTTGTTGTGGAAGAAGATGATTGCATGTCTGCTGGATGCCAGTTGTTTATAACACAAATAATGCACCAGATAAAGACTATATTCCTCTACTTCCTTTCTCTTTCAATACCATCAACCACTTCAAAGAAAGATACCCAAAGTACGTATCTTCCAAAAAATTTGTTTTAGGCATGACAAATCTTCGTTTTCAACAATAGGTTTATTACGATAATTGAACTTGAAAATGGAATGTAATCAACGTCTTCACTTGCATTTTGGAAAGTGGCAAAGATGGTAAAAGCAAGAAATCTAGTGCCAGTGACCAAATTTACAGGCTGCACACATAATTAGAATGAAATAGCCAATTTCAATAACTTACAGCCGAAAATGGTAGTGCCAATAGCATTATTTTTATGCAACTGACCAATGATAGCATGCTAAGCAATTTGTTAATCTACTACACTTACAATGAGAAAGATACATTCAAAATAATTAAATGCTCTATAAACGTAACACGTGTCATTATGCACAAACAGAGGAAAGGATTGAAATTATCTTACTTCGTCCAAAATCTTCTCAGCCAGACGCTCGATTCTCAATATTCTACCAACCACTGGTGCAAATTTCCTATGCCACTCAATCTCATGCATTTTATCAAACTCAATTCCATCATCAATGAGTATAGCAGCAATTCTTGCAGCCTTGAAGCACAGTGAACTAATGGATTGCAATCCACAGCACGTGCGGTATTCTTGAATGCCATGCAAGGATAACTCAGATCCATAGAGCCCGGAAATATCCCTGAGACTTCTCTGAAAACGCAAACCAATGCAGGCACAATTAAAGGCTTACATAAATTTTTATTACAGTGTTGTAGCAAGAGACATATCATAGCATCTTCACAGAAGTTATGACTGTCAAATGGAATTGGAACCAAACAAATTGACACTGTGGTATGCAATCACGGAGATTGGGCACTGGGATTTAGATAACCTCAAATTTTAAAGAACTAGTTTAAAGAACTGACCTGCCATATCCAGGCATCAGGTCAGCAGTGCAAGACCAAAGCTTGCACCAGGGAGCAATAATAATTTCAAAAAGCACAAAAAATTCAACAGTTAAGTGACAACAGATGTCCGTTAACTAGATAACAACTGTACATCTAGTCAAAAGTACAACTTAACATACACCCGAGATGGCGAAAAGACATTGGCCATATTTTCAAAATTTGAGCAAATAATATTAATACTATCTTGCTAATGTGGAATTTCCCATACCCAAATAATTCCGAGTGAAAGAAAAAAAATAAACCAGTTTGAACAAGACTGGAAGGGGTAAAAGTAATCTAACACTGGGTAGCAAGGAAGATCCATAAGACCATATTGTGTGCAAAAGGAATGAATCTGCCGCTGTTGTTTCCAAGATATGCAAAACAGTTAATGCATAATTGAAATGTTAATGCATGAGGCTTTTAACTTGTTCACTTGACCTCAGTGTTGAAACTCAATATCAATAGTGAATTTCAAAACAAATTCAGTAAGGCGGCCTTTGTCTTGCATGAAATGTAAACTATGAAAGCCGACACCAATAAGAGGCCAGTGCAGTGTGCATAGTGGAAATTGGGAACTGGCACCACTGGCTCCGCAAGTGACATTAGTCTTAAGGTTTTGCCAATGAAGGAGCAATCCAAACACCATCAAAATTTTGATCATATCCTACTGAATGCCATTATCAAACATTTAAAAAAAATTATTATCATTTTAATTTCTAGCCCAGGCTACAGCGCATGCATGGGGAGAAAAGAAAAGAAAAGAAAAGAAAAGAAGTACAAAATAAAAGTGATTTCCATTGTTCCATTAATTGAAAAGTTCCCTAAAAATTACTCAAAACAGGGAGTCCACAAATAGCTTCCCAACAGAACATGTCCTTATGAGCAAGTAACACAAAAACCCATCAATGGTGTCTGATACAGGTACAGATTGGGAAACCACAAAGATCATAATAAATCAATTGATGGTGAGAAAACAGCAAATTCCGCTTAAGTATTTACAGGGGCCCATTGTCAGAACTTAAATTTTGACCATCACAGATTTTGGAAATTCCTAAAACAAAATCATGTTCATTTCCTTGAAAACATCTTCTAATCTAACTTCTAATTTGATTAAAAAAAAATTATCATACACTCCCACAAAGACATATTATATACCTGAAAGATAAAGAAATTGAAAGTAATAGTTAAGTATGAAACAGAGGTTGTCATGGATTGAGAACAGACTGAAATTGGTCAACGAGAGAGTTGGTGTTTTTATTTGGATTGTGCCGTTGTACCTTGAAGCTAAGGGTGTGGGGTGCGTCCGCTAACGCGTCGCCGGCGGCTTCTGAGAAGCAGCTGAGGAAGGGCAAGGTGGACTCAATGGCTACCAGATTGTGGGCGTGGGCGTCCACCAGCTCCACACTTTCCACTGCTTCTCTCAGCTCTGCAAATTTCTCCATCTCTCTCTCTCTATCTGTCTGGGACATTTGTAGATGTATATATCTGCATATATAGCATATACACGTAGTTTTTGGTTTGCTAAAAAATTATAAAAAAATCCTATAAACTACTACCATCTTTATATCACATTAATTTTTTTCTTTCACTACATGTATTATAAATTTTTAATTTATCCCAATTTATTACGTTTTTTTTTTTTTTCAGTCCAAACAAACACACACGAAATGCAAAACCTCGGGTTTAATAAAAAATTAAAAATGCGGTCTTCGCTTTTCATATTTTTGGGGACATAAAAAATAAACTTTTACCAGTTTTTTTTATTTTTTCATTAAACACAAAATTAACTTTAAGAATTTTTATCAATTTTTATATTTTTTATTTATTTTAATTTTTTATAAATTTTTATTAAAAATAAATAATTAAAAAACTAATATGTGTCACTTCAAGCGGCCCTTAAATAAAAAAAAAAAGATATAGAAAGAGATTACTTAAAAAATTAATAAAAGAAAGTAATTTTTTTTCCTTGCCTAATTGACAATAAAAAAGGAAATTCACTTGCATATCTTCTAAAATTTATGTGTTAAAGGGGTGGTCAAACTGTCATTTTAAGTTTACGTACGTTGTGATAAAAAATAAAATAAATTTTAAATTCATAATTAGTAAGTAAAATAAAAACATGACTTTGTCCCGATCGAGTTTCCCCGCACACCAAACTCCAGATGTTCGTTGCCCAGCTTTTCCCCCACAGAAATAAAGTCCTTTGTCTGTTTCTCTTGTCAGTTGTTATTCAGCTGTGTTACATATTGGCTCCGTTTGATAAATAAAATAAAATAAAATTTTACAAATCTCTATAAACATAAATTATAAGATAATAAAAGTTAAATTCTTTATTCACTGTATAAATTACGAGACATTTATTTTTATAATTTTATTTTATTTTATATATTTTTATATAACTCCAAACACACCCAATTATTATGTTGACCAGCTGCGAATAATTTTTAAAATTTTTAATTACTTTTATTATTTTTTAAAATTTTTTACCAAATGAAGACTTTACATGGTCACCGTTTGGAGTGTTATAATACTCCCAAAAATTTCATAAAACTCCGATAATTTCTATAACTCATTAAAATTCTCTATTATATTTTTACTTTTTTCGCTTTTACTAATTTTAAAAAATTTCAATATTTCACTAAAAAAAATAAAAAATTCGTAACAAAATTAATCGAGTGAGAAATTTTTTTTTCATAATCATATTTTTCGCGTCGAAAATTTTCAAACGAATACCATTGTTGTTAATTTATCTCTATTTTTTTAAATTCATTAAAACAAATTTGGAGAAACCGTTCTAACGATTTACCGGTATAAAATTCATGAGAATGGATTTAGAAGACCATCTAACGGTTTTGATATTATTCAGAGAGAAAAAATATTTTTTTGAATCCATTAGAATAAATTTGAAAAATCATTCTAACCATTCTGATACTATTTATCTCTAAAAAAATATAATTTTAAAAAAATATTAAATACTTTTTCTTTACTTCGAATCACATTTTTTCTTATTTTTTATCGCTACAAAAACTGCCATGGTAACGATATCCCTTCAAAATTTTGGGAGACATTGGTGTTGTTTGGCATTTTCTCGAGAAGTAATAATTTCAGACATCTTAGGAAACTGTAGTGAGGGTGTACTTTACTTCACTTCCTTTTTTAGGATCCGTCCTCGGTCACAGGGAAAGGTGGTACCACCAGTCCATTTATTATGTTTAAGGCTTGTTTGGAATTTAAAAACTTTTATAAATTTTTTTACAAAATTTTATAAAATTTAAAATTTTTATTTATTATACGAATTACAAAATTATAATTTTTATAAATTTATACTAATTTTTGTTATTTGTATATTACAAATTTAGTTATTTTTTTCAGTTATGCCTTTTTTTTAACTTTTTTTGGGTAAAATTATAACAAATTTCTTTCAATATTTAATTAAATACATAAATTCAATCTAACAATGTCACATTTTACTTTGTAAATATTACTAATATTAAAGTCCAGCATCAATTAAAATAAAAATACTTTTAAAATATTGACATATAGGTATGTTTCGAGTTTTAAAAATTAAATAAATAATTTTTATAAATATTTATAAAATTTAAATTTTTCACTCATTACATGAATTACGAAGTTATATAACTTTTATAAATTTATATTAATTTTTTTTACTCCCAGCACCACTACTATATGCCTACTTAGAGTGCTAAATTTTGATAAAAAAAAAGTAGACAATTTTTAAATTATTGAACATTTGGTGTGTTTCTTAAAAAGTGTGAAAAAGTTGGTAAAAATTAAAAAAATTTAAAAAAGGTTGATAAAATTTAAAAAATATTAAAATTTTAGTGTAAAAATAATTGAAGAAAATTAAAAATTAAAAATATTTTGTCGGATTTGACACTTGCACCCTATTCAATCTTTAATAATATAAAGATAAATTTTTTTTTGAAAATTAAAAAAATTGAAAGCCCTATTTGGAGTTATAAAAAATTTCAAAAAAGTCTAAAAAATTTCAAAAATTTTAACTTCCTCTAATTAAATTTCGTTACCTGTCACTTTTATACTAATTTTTTTATTTTTATTTTTTATTTTTTTGAACTTTTTTTGAAACTCTAAACATCTCAAAATGAGTAAATTAAACATAAGAATTTTGATTATGCACTAAATTTGATCAGATATTAAACAAAATTATTAGTTGGAATTTACTATTAATAACATTTGTAAAGTAAAAAATTACTGTAATATTTAAATGATGTGGGAATTGTTTGTATTTAATTAAATATTCAGAGAAAATCTACACTCAAATATTTTTATTATTTTATAAATGCCGAGATTTCTTCACAACGAAGAATAAGAAAATAATTATTATAAATTTCCCTGAGGTGACTTTAAGATCGAGTAGAAAAAGAATTTTTGGGTCGAATTTCATAATTGAATAAATTTGAGTTACTATTGACTTTTCTTAAGTTTGAACCGCCGGTTGTGATGATTACCAAACAAAAAAAAACTACTGGCTGTGGTGACTTCATTGCTTTCGTCATCCTAATTTCTTGATGCAGAGCTTTCTGCTTGATGGTTAGTGCAACCATCTGACCTCTCTCTCTCTCTCTCTCTCTCTTCTTCTTCTTTTATTTTTATTTTTTAGCACCCATCTGACCTTATCACAAAATTGACGGCTAGTTTGGTTGGGTGGAAGGTTGACAGGAACGATCGGAGAGAAGGAAAGTCGGTCCCCCTTTTTTTTTTTTTTTTTCACTTGTTTGGGAATGGAGAAAAATGAGAGAAAAAAAGTTAAAGTATGCGTCCCAAAATCAAGCAAAAAAAAATTTTTTTTGGAAGATATAACCCAGCCAAAAGCACAAAAGAAAAAAAGGGGAGAAACTTGAGTGAAGGTTTAAAATTATAATTCTATCCTTACATAAACCTTTATTATAGTTGGAGAAAAATTAAAAAATGATAGTTCTATTTTTTTCCCCTTCTAACCAAACAACTAGAGGAAAAATTCTCTTTCTGAATGAATTTAAAATGGAAGTTGTTTAATATTTTTCTTTACCTTCCTTTTATTTTTTTCCTTTTTTCTCATTAACCAAACACCATAGTAAGTTAAGATTTTAATAGAAATGGATACTCCTCTCTCTCTTTTGTCCACCCGTTCAAATAGCATAAGTGGAAGAAAATAAAAAAAAAATATTACGTATTAAGATTTGATTAATCAAATTCATTTCAACTTGTTTGGGAATGGAGAAAAATGAGAGGAAAAATGATAGAGATAAATATGCATTCTAAAACCGAGCTGAAATTTTTTTTTTTTTTTTGGAAGGTATAACTGAACTGAAAACGTTAAAAGTAAAAGCGAATAAACTTGGTTCGAGATTTAAAACTACAATTCTATCCTTATATAAACCTTTATTATAGTAGGAGAAAAATTAAAAAATGATAGTTTTATTTTTTTTTTCCCTTTTAACCAAACAATTAAAGGGAAAAATCTCTTTCCGAATGAATTAAAAAATGGAAGTTGTTTAATATTTTTCTTTACCTTCCTCTTTATTTTTTTCTTTTTTTTCATTAACCAAACACCATAATAAGTTAAGATTTAACAAAAGTGAATCTTCCTTCCTCCCTTTTGTCCACCCGTCCAAACGGTATAAGAGGATGAAAATTAAAAAACAAATATTACGTATTGAGATTTGATTATTCAAATTCATTTTAACTAATAATAAAAAGCAAAATCGGAGGAAAAACAATTTGCAATCACACCATACACTAAGTCCATTTTAGAAAGCTTGATTAATTGGGTCGCTATTCAAATTCATGAGAACTGCATTTGGAATGTTTTAAGGATTAAAAACCTTAATAAAATTTCTCAAAAAAATAAAAAAAAAACACTAATAAAAGGTTGAAAATATATGTAATTGCAAGTACATAATTAGAAGTGAATTATTAATACCCCTTCGTCTAATTAATTAGGTAAGCGCGTAATAATTAAAATACTGCATAATAGTCTTTCCATTTAAGCTATATATATATATATATATATATGAGTCATCTAAAAACTTGATTGACAATCTCAAATTATATGTATATTGCCCACAATAATGCTAGTGTTGTAACTTCCCATTGAAGGCCAATGCTAGCTGTCAATTAATCCTCTTGAAGTATGCTGGTAACTGGCAAAGAATGATTATATATATATATATAGCATCAATCTATCTAATTAAAGGGCATAAATTTGCATATTAACTATCCACATGCACACAAACATATAGACACATATATATCTAGTATTTCTTCACCTGTATAAATTTTTCTGGTACCTAGAATTTCTAATTAGTAAATATATTTTTGAAGTAAAAAAGAGTAAAAATAAAAATATAGTGAGAAAAAAAATATAAAAGGTGTAATTTATAAGAAAAATATAACAAAACTAATAAAATTTTAATATAATATTCTAATTCAGTGGGGCAATTATCTTTGTTGGACGTAACATGAGTCTGCCCATGGTATCGACGAGAGTTTGGCGAGATACCGCAAGATCTTGAATCCAAATCTAATCCTAATTACGTATATTTTTAAAAGAGTTTTTTTATTCAATTTATGAAAATAAATCATATTCTAATATCTAATAGTTACAAAAGAGTTTTCACTGAAAAAAGAAAAGTAATTAAATAAAATTTATATAACAATACTGAATAATATAAGAATATAAATTAATTCAAAATATAATAATAAACAACAAATTCATATCAGGTACCCTGGGTCCCTGTGAAATCTACCAAACAAAATTAGTAATGGAAGCTGGAACTCTGTTTTTCCTAAGTCTTACCTTGGCCATCTGTCTCCTTTCTGGTAATTATTCCTGACATTTTATTTATTTTATCTCAGGTTCTACACTTCATTTTTCTCAGATTTTACACTTCTACTTATCTATCATTAGATTTGGTGCATATTCATTTTCATCAGCCAGCAGTGATATATAAATATATATATTCAAATAAATGGGATAAAGCTCACATTCACTTTCTAAGTTAGCAGTGATATACACACATATATATATTCAAATAATTAAATGGGATAAAGCTCTTTTTAAACATGGTGTGGTGGAATATGGTCTATTTACTTGTACATCTCTTGCATAATCAAGAAGATCTTGTGGAAGAGAAAGTGAAAAAAAAGGAAGAGAAAATGGGGAGAAAATATATTAATTTTTTTTTAATTTACTCTTCCTTTTTTCTTCAAACTTAACAATCAAATAAGGAGTGGAGAAAATTTTTATTTTCTCTTCTCTTACACTTCTCTTCTACAAATTCCAAACATATCCTAAAAAAGATAATGAATACATATAGATAGAAAGTCTAATCCAAAAATTCTGAAAAAATCACATGTTTAAATCTGAACTTTTATTTCAAAACATAAATCTTATTTCATAAATAAAGTTTATTTATAACAATAAGACTGTAAGATTTTCTTATTGAATAGCATTACAAATACACATAGAGACAATTAATGTATGTAAAGAATTTATTTATAACACTATGATCAATACTATTTTTTTTATTGAATAGCATTACACACACAAATTCTATGTAAAGAATAAGTTTTGATATGACCTTCCATGCCAAAAATCCGTAGATGTTTCACTATAAAAGGATAATTGTAGTTTATATTCTTCAATTATGATTAAATTTACTTTAGGACATGACATTTTAATTGTATATTTAAGGACATAGGGTTTCAAATTGCTTTTTTTTTTTTGATAAGTGATTTAAAATTGTTACAATGTTAATATTCTGTTAAAAAATATCTCATTAAATAAGCATGTGACCCATTTAAAATTCATATAAATTTAACATTGTAACGATTAAAAATCTTAATTTCTTCACTGTTATAATTAAGAGGTCAAAACCCTCAAATAAGTTTCAATAAATAAAAAATATATATCAAGAGTATACGTAAAATATTTTCATTGAATTGCATGCATATTTACATAGATTATCTTAATTTTTGTGAAGTTCAAAAGAGTAATGAAAGCTAGTAAAAAAAAAAAAAAAAAAAAGTCAACTTTAACTAGAATTTGCTTTGCATGTTACTTCATTATAGGAGTCCACACAACCACCTTTACAATAAAAAATCACTACCCCTGTACAATTTGGCCAGCAACACTGACTAGCAGCAGACCATTATTTCCAACAACAGGTTTCGAGTTAGCCTCCTAAACCTCTTAACTTTTTCAATGTTCCACCTCCATGGTTTGAACGAAACTGGCCACGATTTGTCTGCTCAAACTCTATCAGGAAGTTCTCATGTCTTAGTGGAGATTGCTTTTCTGGTCAAATACCTTGCAATGGGGCCGGAGGAATTCCGCCCACAACCTTAATCGAGTTCACTCTAGCGACGACGGAGGAAAAGACTTCCACGACATTAGCCTTGTGCAAGGTTTCAACTTACCTGTTCCTGTGATCCCACAAGATGGTAGTAATTGTAGCCATGGGCGGATGCACATAGGGTAAGGGGGGTCAATTGACCCACTGAAAACAAAATTTTTATAGAAAATAATATAATTTTGGAGATATTTTTATACTTTTGCCCCTATAAAATATATCTTTCAAAATAAATTGTCCATGTATTTAAATAATTTACAAGTTTTGCCCAACTAGAAGCAAAATTTCTTTAAAAAATAGTATAATTTTTAAGATATTTTTGTATTTTTACCTTTATAAAATATATATTTCAAAACAAATTGTCCCAATATCTCAAGCAATTTACAAGTTTTGCCCCCATTGAAAGCAAAATTTCTTTAGAAAATAGTATAATTTTTAAGGTATTTTTGTCTTTTTGTCCCCATAAAATATATTTCTCAAAATATATTACCCATAAGTTAAGTATACTGTCTTTATTTATCGACTTGATCCCATTATAACAAAATCTTAAGTCCATCACTGATTGTAGCACTGTGAGTTGGCCAGTTGATATCAACGCTTATTGCCCACCATCGTTAGCAATAAAGAGCCCAGGTGATGGCGGCATAATTGGTTGTAAGAGTGCTTGTTTGGCATTTAATCAGCAACAATATTGTTGCGCTGGTCCTTATAGTACTCCAGATAAATGCAAGCTAACGGTGTGCTCTAATTTTTTCAAGAAACATTGTCATCAGGCTTATAATTATACTTTTGATGCTTGTTTCATGCTTTGGTGGAGTCGATTATCTTACTACACCTTGCCCCTAAAAGTGCGGTGAAAGAAAAATACTATTTTGCACATAATTACCGATAAAGTTGATTTCATCATTTGAAATCAAAACAAAAGAAGCTCTTGCATATTGTTTAATTAATTATGATTAAGCCTAAAGATTTCTATTTACTAATGATATGATATTAATATTAGTGACGATATTTTTCATGGATTCAGCCTTTTCCTTATTTAAATATTAATTTTTTTTTCTACCTAGTTTCATATTGAGAATTATTTGTAGACAAAAAAATATTTAACCGATCTTATCAATTTTGTCTAATTACGTAATTATATGGCTTATCTTGCCGTTTTTAGTTAAAATACAAAACATTATAGTGTATATCTAGCCACTAAAAGGACACTAAAAAGAACAAATTTATGGAAATTCATAAAATCTGGCCATACATTCACGTGGGAATCTCCGGCGGCTAGCTTGCAATCATACATGGTGAAGAAAAGTGCAAAGAGTGCATTTTTGCCATTTCACCTTATTTGGTATCTCAAAAATTTTTTAAAAATTTCAAAAATTTTAAATTCCTCTAATTAATTTTATCATATGTCACTTTTATATCACATTAACATTAATTTTTATTTTTTTTATTTTTATGACACTCCAAACACCCCCTAATCAGCACACATGATTAGGAAAAAGAAAATCCTGAGTCCTTCATCATACATACGGGGAATCAGCCAAAGCACATGTTTGGAATATCCCTTACAAACTTCTATTGTGTAGGTTGAAATTAAGCCACTGTCCTTTAATTAATTTATAGATTCAGAAGGCCAACTTTCTGTCTATCATCTTCTTGCACTTAGTTGAGTTCATCGGTAATATGAAGAATATATATCTGTATAATAAAATAGGATGCTTCTTAAAATATCTCCCTCACAAATTAAGATTCAATGGTTAAAAATTATTTTTTTATTTAACGATTGAGATTATTTTTATACTTTTAATTTCTCGCTCAATTCTTATTTAAGTAAATCCCACAATTACCTATCTTAAAAAACGGATTAGATATTTTAAATTTCATAATATTTTAATGAACTCCATTGCCATCTTAAAATTTTACCCTATCATGATTTCTAGAAAATTGAACCTTCAAATTAAAGTATAATAATTTGTGTTTTCTTTTATCGTGCTTATCAAAAATTAATTGAAAAGAGAGAGAGACCACATGTAGTATATGTTAGGACATAAATTTTGAGGAAAAAAATTAGAACTCATGTATTATCATAATTTATTTAATTTGATTTTTTTGTTCAAGGTTTCAATTTTTATAAAAAACTTAATATTACTTTTATTTATTGTACCGTAAATATGGATTACAGCTAGCATACATATAATATGCGTAATATTTTGTGTTTGATCACAATAATAGAGCTGCATCAGCACAAGTTCAAGACAAACGGAGTGGTACACGGTGGGGGTTGCGATCCTTGGGAGCTTTGATCTTAACCGCATTTTCCTTATTATATATATATAAATAAGAATTAAAGTGGGAGAAAAAAAAATAACACTAATCATTTGATTTTAAATTTAAATTTTTGGGGCTTATTATTATATAAATTATTATATAAAAATAATAATTTTAACCATTGCAGAAGTCAATGTTGACCAATAGAGGCAACTAATATAATTACATGATTTAGTGCACAGTGGCTAAAAGATGAAGCTACGTGCTCTTTCAATCCCTAGATACTAGGGTAAAAACTTTCATTAAAAAAATATTAATACTATTATTATTTTGTTTTCACTTATTTACTTAATTTGTTATGCTTGCTCTCTCTAAAACTAAAATGACAACTATTTACTCTAATTTTAAATATGATAGCTACCCATCATTTCTCTGATAAAATTTGAAAATGAAAAAATTTCTTGCAAGATATTAAAAAATCATTCATCATGCAATCCATATAACTTCCGCATCAAAGCAGTTGAGTAATAATGAATGAATTAATCATCAGAGAATTTTTCAAGTGATCTATCCATCTGTAAAATGATTGCACCTCACGTATTCAGTTGATGGTGATAACAACTTTAAGGTATATTACAAAAATTATTTTTATTTTATACCGAGATTTATTTTAGCTCATATAATTTTTTAATTTTGGCTGTCAAATTCTTTTAATTTCAGTTAAGTTTTAATTCGATTATTCCATCCAATACTATTTAAAATTATCCTTTAAAATCTCTTGTGAATTTTACATAACTTCAAGTTTGAAAATAACATTATACTTTTACATCTATCATATCATTTCTAACATTAAGTTATATACATGATCTTTATATATGATACAAATCTATTTGTCTCCCAAAAATGGAGAAGCCTTCCCTCACAATATTCAAAACATATATTCACTCTCTTTCTCTCTCTATATATGCACTAGTTTGATTGATAAAATTAAAATCTCATAAACTAAAGTGAGACGTAACTTAAATGGTAAGGGTGATTTCTTTATTTTATTATTTTTGTTAATAATAAAAATTTATTCTATTCTTTGTTGATCTAAATAAATGTTTTGCCTAATACTGATATTCAATACATAATTCATTAGGGTCTAGATCAATAAGATTTCAATTACTGTTGCATGTCTTTCTCAAAGTTAAGCCATGAAAGATGTCTTTGAGTTTGAGTACATTTCATTCAAAATTAATAAAAAATTAGAGAAATTATGCATGAATATTCTCTCTCAAAATTGGGCTTAGCTGAATTTGAGTACACTCATCCAAACATAAATTTTACTTCTCATTATAAGTTGCTATTTTTTTATAGATATGAATATTTCAAATGAAATAAAAATAGGAAAGAGAAACCAATAACAATATTATACCTCCAATTTTACTAATCCATGTATGTACCACCAATGGGAGTTAATATCAGAACTAGTGATAGATCAAGCCAGAACTCTACTCACAAAATAGGACTAAATTTGTGTAGCATTTTTTTCATTGCTAATAAGTGACTACAAGCATTTGTACTTTACATTTTCAAGGCATAAAAAAACTAGACGTACACCATATACATTGTTTCAAATGAGTCGAGTTAAGTTAAACTCAATGTTATTTTAGTTCGATTCATTTACTAAATAAATCATATTTTTTATTCAAATTTAATTTTGCAAATAAACAAGATCGAACAAGTCTTGTGTAGAACTTGTGTTCTCTAAGAGAAACTATTTTATTAGCAATTTTTTTATTTTGGTAATATCAAGAATTTTATTTTTTTCATGATCAAGTTTATTTGGTAAGTCACAAAAAATAACATCAATTTACTATAATTTATACGTTATGTATATATTTTTAAATATAATTATTAATATAAAAATATTATATATATAATTACTAACTTATAGAGATATAGTGAATACATTTAAAATATTATTGTTGATAGATTGATAGCTTAAAGAGTTATAACTAATACGGGAAAATAGTTAAATTAAAAATTCAATAAATTATAACGTAAACTTTAAAAGGAAAAAAAAAAACTATATTATGATATAGATATAAAATATTCAATTATTATATTTTAGAGATGCATATTTTTTAATTATACATAAATATTAGAGGAGTTTAGTTCTCAATGAGCTGAGTTAAATATAATTTATATCCGGTACATTTACAAAATGAATTTAATTTTTGTATTTATACACACAGTACATTTATTAAGAGTGTGTTTAGAGTGATAAAAAGTGAAATAAAGCGAGATAAGTTGTAAGTTCGTAATTTGTACAATAAGATAAAAAGTAAATAATTTTTAAAAATTTTTAGAAATTTTTAAAAATTTACAGCAAATCAAACCAAACCTAATTAAATTTAATTTTTATATTTATACTCAGTTCAGGATATTGTCTCCCTACTTACATAGTAGAATTATAATATAAATTTGTCACTACTCCCTACCTACATAATAGCATTATAATACAAATTTGTCTCTATTTGCTTTATTTAGTATCTGTGTTTCTTTTTTAGTTTTTCTTTTTAATTTTATTTATACAGGTTTGTTTTAGTTTTCTAGTGGGATTTTGCTCAACTAAAAATTGTTTGAACAATATATATATATATATGTATATATATATACATGTATGTATATGTATATAATGTTCCATTAATTAGCAATGTTTTTCAAAAGATCAGTTTTCATTAAATATTTTGAATAAAAAAAAAAGAGAAAATCCAAAATTCTAATTTCTAACACCAGGTGCTCGAATGAAATGTGTGGCAGTGTCATTTGTAGCATTAGATATATAAATAGTAGAATCATTGTAATAGCGTTATGTATCCAAAACAGAGGGAAGAGAGGAAAGATATCAAACGCGGCCCGTTGGAACCCAACTTTCAGGTCTCCAATGCCTCTCTTCTGATGGAATGCGCTATAGTGTGTTCTCTTCTTCTTCTTCTTCATCTCCTTCTTTAGGGTTCCCTTCTCTCTTTTTCTCTCTCTTAATAATTCTCTGTCTCCTCCTCCTTCAATTCACAGCAATGGTGATGAAGAAGACGGCTAAGAGGAAGAAGAGAGAGAGAGCGCACGAAATTGATCACATACCGAAGTGTTGGCAACAACCCAGGAGCCCTGGAGGACCTAAACGTCGCACTGACTTCTCTTTCTTCTTTTGCTTCTCGTCTTCTACTCTCTCCAATGGTCGCCTGGGCAAAGGTATATCTCTATATTCCCAATTGTCCCCCTTTTTTTGCTACCAGATTTTTGGGGTTCGATCCATGCATATGAAAGCTATGTAAATGTGCATTTACATTCAAATCAATCCTTGGTTCTGGGAATTCTCTAATTTTGCTTCAACTTATGCAAATTTAGCTCTATTTTTTTTTTTTTTTTTGGGTGGTTATAACCATTTAGATCAATTCCAGTTTCTATTGAATTAGTTGGGCTCTGTCTATGAACAAATTGATGTGGCTATGAATTTGTGTATACTCTTACTCATTGCTTTGATCACTGCATAGTTCCACGTTTGAATTCTCTAATTTTGCTTCAGCTGATGCAAATTTAGCTGTTTATCTGTGGTTATGATGGTTGGGATCAAATTTGTTTTCTAATGAATTAACTGACCGTTGTCTATGATAATATTGACGTGATTATGAGTTTGTATAGACCCTTATCACATCGTTGGTTTGATCACCGCAAAGTTCAGTGCTTCTCTTTGTAAATTCACGGGCACATTATATTTGTATATTTGGTCATCTGTATTTAGTCCTTTTGGAAGGAAAAATGGACCAAATTTCAGAATGCCATCTGTTTAAAATCTGCCCCCACGAGTAAAGATTATTGGCCTTGATTATGACATGGGGTGGCAATTAAGTAACCTGCAACTGTATGATAAAAGCTAGCTGAATTAAGGTTTGGAACCCAATGTTTTTTGGGTACTTTTCTAACTGGTGATTATAATAAGCTAACTGGGGTTGGAATTGTCCTGGTTTCCTCAATTTAAGATGAGAATAGCATTTTGGTAAATTAGTAAGAATTAGGATTGTTGATGCAGAAAAATAATGCTTAAGGGGAATTTAATGTATCAGCTGCTCAATGCTTACATCATTAGAATGAATGTATGGATTGGCAACTGTAGACATTTTCTTACTTAACTAATGCATTGACAGTATTATGAAATCCTACCTTAATATCTTTGCTTTGATATAAGAAGAGAATAAAAATGCCTACTAAAATTGATGGATTATTCATGCAATTTGGGTATTATTTGAAAAGAATTGACACTGACAATTAAGTTGATGCCTCCTTATTTTTATTTTTATCTTTTTTAATTTTATTTTTATTTTTTAATACTTGTACAATGATTATTAGGTCAACTGTTCATAAAGTTTTAGTTGTGACAAAGACTCAAAACTGATATATAAGATTTTGAATCTTTGTTTCATCATATATTGACATATTTCAGTTTGACAGCATTCTATTTTTCTTGAAGAAGAGTTTTTTTCTTTCAAGCGAGGTTTTAGATATTTAAGTGTTCTTTATTCTCAAGTTGTTTATAACTTTGAGTTTTTATCTTAACATTTTATGCTACAAGTTTACTGCTGGAGTTATTGTGTAGTGAACATAAAATAACAAGTGTACTATTACAGGTTTTGGAGAATCAAGGGACAAGAGAAAGGAAATTCTTGAGCTTCCTCTGGCCCAATGCAGCAATTCTCTGGATAAAAGACACGGAATGTTCTCAAATGTCATTGAAATACCAGTAGTAGAAGTTGAATCAGTTGCCCAAAATGCATCTTTTGAAGCTTGGAGAGGCAGGTTTGTCCCCATAATGGGATTTCACAATCCAACCTGGCTATTATATGTGTTTCAAAAACCATTGGATTTGTGGATGGGACTTAGGGCCCTAACAAGCATTTATTGAAATCATTTACAAGCATGAAAGTATGGAAGTTTTCTTTCATTGTGCTACTATGTGGGACCACCTTTGAATTGGAAATCGAGGAATTGGTCAACAATGCACAAACAAACCCCATACTGAATAAATCAGGATATGTCTTATTGAATCTTCTGAAGGTCTTAATTATAATGTTTGCATATTTATCATATCCTCCCAAATCTCCCCACACCTCCCTGAAATATATATATCGTTTGCATTTTGTTTTATTCTTTTTAAACAAAAATTGAATGAAATAAGTTAGAGTTTGAGCTGGAATTTGGCTTTGTTCAGTATGATATCTAACTTGAAGCAAGTCTCAGCTCAGCTTGTTTGAAATTAAACAAGCCAAGATAAAAAAATCGCATATCTTGAAGATAAAGGACAAACTATGATGACAGCACCTGGTTTCACAAATTTCTGCACACATGAGATTTCGGTCCAATATTTTTTGTTTCCTAGTTTGATCCATCGCCTTGTCATTATGAATGGTCTGCATTGGTGATCCTGAGAAAATTGATCTTGTTAGTGTGACAGAAGACCTGATTGAGACACTGCATTGAAACTTGTTTACTTCTAACAGTGAATTCAGGTTTTACATGGAGTACTTTTATTACTGATTAGAAATATATATATTTTTTGATGAATATTACTTACTGATCAGAAATATAAAATCTTGGGGGGTGACTCTGCATGATCCTGTTCCTTGGGAAAACAATTAAAGTAAAAAAAATAAAAGAATGAACTTTCTCAATCTAAATAATGGGTGTTTGTCTTTTCTTTGCATATTTGAACTTATATTTCTGTCATGGCTAACCCCTTTTGTTTTCTCATGCTATGTAGGAATATTGATAAATGCAATAGTGATATAGTCAGGAAACTAGAGTTCAACCCAGATAAATCACAAATTACAGAGAGCAATAATATCAGCATAACCCCAGGAAGCGTGGTATGGGCAAAAACAACCTGCCAACTATGGTGGCCTGCCGAAGTGAGTTGCAAACAACTTACTGTTGCAATTCAGTTAGGACTCAGATGATTCTTCTGCCTAATTATTCTAGTGCTATATATAATTCTTAATTATATTACTTGTGTTTCGTATAATGATCTACCAGTGACATCAAATTGTCTTATTATTCCTTGAATTGGCTATTGGCCATAAACATCTTTTGAGAAACATTGGCTTTGTTGGTTATTGGTGTAATTGGAGATAGTTCTATTATTTATTTCTCATTACAAGGAAAGGGAAAGAATCTGGGAATTGGCAACTAATATGAATTCCCATTAGTGATCAACTGATGGAATATATACTTTTAGATATACTTTGAACAACTGCTCTAAACAGATCTAATTGGCGTCGACAAATCCATATAGCTGACCCCACCTAGTGGGAAGAGGCTTGGTTTGGTTTGGTTTGGTTTGGTTTAGATATACTTTGAACAACCATCATTTATAAAAAACCTCCTCCTAAGGCTCTCAAAACCTATGTCTATGGGATTGTACAAATTCTCCAAAAATTCAACAAAAAGGGATATGCAAAGGTTAATAGATTCAGAATACTGACCTAGATCAACTAACGGCATATTTATATGGCTGTTCTTATGGAACTAAGGATCATACTTTTTAAAATATAACTTGTTACTTCCAAAACTTCTATTTTTATCTCTTCTTCTCCATGGCCACAATTTTCAAGTATTACTTATCTAGCATCTTGGCTTTTGCAATTACATTCTCACTTCTAATTTTGAAGCAAAATTTTTGAATTTTTATTATCTTGCTCTCTAAATTGCACTTAATTTCTATTGTGAATCCATTAGTCCATTAGTTATTGATTCTTGAATAACAGGGACAGATAATGAAACATTTTAGTATGTTCTATTACCATTATATTCAACAGCAATGGGAAAAGGCTTGGTTTGGTTTGGTTATGCTGACATCAGCTGTTTTCAGATTCTGGGAGAGAGATCAACTGTGATTGATTCTAAGGATCAAGGCATTGACGATGGACATGTTTTAATTCAATACTATGGGAATCACGAGAGGTAAGCTCATGATTTGCTGTTAATAGCAGTTTTACGTGTCATTAAAGCAGTAAATATATTGGTATCTACATGGTTTTAAGTTTTATGAGCTAAAAAATTTTGATATATCGCTTTTCAGTGCTTGGGTTGATCCAGCTAGAGATCTTTCAGAGTTTGATGATGTGAGTGCTAGTTTTCTACTCGAGGACAATTTATAACTCGGCCTCATAAGTACCACAGGTGACAAGGTCATATTTGAGGCATCTCAGGTGCTGAGATCATGGTATAGGAATGTCGGTAATGTTTGACCAAAAGAAAAGCAGTCAATTGGCTTACAAATTGACCTGCTGCATATTTATGGGAGATACAATGCCAGTGACTCTCTGTAACATGATATGTGTTTGTTTTTGTTTGGTGAGAAATAGCCTTGTGATTGCAACAATTCCTGTTTCTATTTCTAAAAATAGGAAAGGAGTACAATCCTTTGTGTTGAACCTAATAATATCAACCCTGAATGAGCTAGTTTTGTTCGATGTTACTAACATAATCAGATTTTGTTCAATTCCATATCCTACTCTATATACTTTTCACATGAATTTCACCGTTTTGATCTTGTCAGTGCTTCGAAGAGAGGAGTTGCAACCCTGTGGAAGAGTTTCAGGATGCCTTGAAACAAGTATATTATTTTATCCAAAATCTACATATTTGATGACTACTATAGTTCCTAAATTGTGCTGAGCCTGTTCTGTTGTATTTATTTATTTATTTATTTCTTTTCAATCCAATTGCAGGCATTACACCAGAGGGAATGCCAAAGTTTGAGCAAACAGTTTTCGGGATCCTCTGAATATCCTATTTGTTCAAATCAACAAGAACAATTATTTGGTAATGTACTGTTCATTCCCCTTTTTTATAGGCAGCATATCCTATTTCTTTGTTACATATTCAACTATTTCTTGAGGAGCCAGAGAAAAAACTTGGTAGATAGATATAGAACTTGGAAATTTCTTTGTCAAAGACCGTTTGTTAGTACTTGACTGTGTTGTGAATTTTGAACAACTTGGTTTCGATGTTGGTCCCTTCACACAATATTTTTATCGAAGTTAAATTGCAATAACTGTGGCTCAAGTTGTGGCTATTTATATAATTGCACCTGGAAATCAACTTTCAGCTGGTTTTCTAATGTGGCTCCTTAATCATGTGTCTAGCGGCCATATCAAAAAGTTGGGAGATGAACAACCTTTTCTTTGTAAGAAGGTGGAGTCGTCACACAAATCTATTCGTCATTGCTCAAATTTTAAATCAACAATACCATCAACTTCAGTTTTTGAGTCAAGAGTGTTGGAGAAAATGTAGAAACTTTATTTAATTATTTACTCTTCGCGGATTTGGGTTTGACCAGAATCACCATTAATAACTACTAGAAGCTCTCTTGTTGAGCTTGAAACTCAATCATTCTCTGACCAGAGAAACTCGATTCAATGTTATCATCTCGTTGTTTATTATACTTGGATCTTACTGGACGTAGGGGATGGTAAACGCCTGGTTCTGGCACTTTCAGATAAGTCAAATTCATCAAGTTCAAGCAGAACGGAAAGCGCTTGCCAGGAAAGGAGAAGGGGCAAGAGACAACGGAAACCAAAAGTTCACTTTGATGTGAGTTATTATCACTATATATATATATATACACACACATATATTTTATCTGATTGTTTGTGAATGTATAAACTTGCTGTGCCTCTCTCTCCTTTTCCAGGAAGTGACTTTACCGTTGAAGTCGGCAAGAAAGGTTCGCCGGTTCAGGATAATGCGGTTCCTTGGCCTTGCGGCTCCAGTCGGGTCTCCTTTTTCCCCGACTTCGATGTAAGAATTGGTTCCAAATAGTGTAGAATTTTCAATTTTCCATTTATTTATTCAAATATACAAGGCATTATTAATATGTAACTGTTCCATGCCCTTGAGGAGACTACTTAGGAATCTTATTTGGATTTGTAATCAATAAATGGTTATTTGAATAATTTTGTGATATAGTTAAGTTTACCATTTTACGTGTAACTGAGGCTCTCTCTCTGTGTCTATATATATATATATATATATATATATATACTAGCAAATAACTGTGCAAAGCACGAACTGCCTATCTCTTAATTTGGTCTTAAAAGTTTTTTTTTTTTTTTTTTTTTGTTTTTTCGTCATGTTTTTACTAAAATTTATTTTTTCAAAAGGTAGAAATTACCTGTGCCTAAAGGCACAAAAATATAATTTGATCTACAAATAGCTCAAATATAAATTTGTAATACAAACCTACATAAAAATAATCTATACAGTCTTTAATAAACATATAAAATTTTATTATTTATAACAAATAAATGTCTTAGAAAAAATATTTAACAAAATATGAAAAAAATAAAAGATTGTGTTTTCCGGTAAAGTGATCGAAAAGACAACTGAATTGTAAAAATAAAATAAAATAATAATGACCATTGAGTAAATTTAATAGTTAAAAATATCTCAAATTTAAAGTTTTTAGCTTTTTTTTTTTTTATCTCAAATTCTAACACAAAGAATGTAAAAATATATGTGTTTACAATTTTAAAATTTAAGTACTTTAAAATTGAATTTTTCCCATGAAAAAATTAAAATTTTAAAAAATATTATTTTTAATTTTTAATTTGAGTACATTAAAATTAAATATTAAATATTATTTTTTTAAAACAAAAAAACTTAGTTAACTTTTGTCACATCGACTGTTGTGTTTTATTATATAGATATAAAAAGTATTTTTAAAATATTTATAAAAAATATTTAATAAAGTATGAAAAAATAAAAAAGTTTTTTTTATGTAAAGTGACCAAAAAAACAATTAAAGTAAATAGAAAAAATAATCCTGACAATTAAATAAATTTAACGGTTAAAAATATATCAAATTTAGATGCTTTAATTTCTTTATTATATATATGACACAAATAATGTAAATATAAAAACATATGTATTTAAATTTAATTATCAATTATTATATAATAAATTAATTATTTTTATTTAAAAAAATTTAACTTATCTTTAAAAAAAAAACTCTTCCAACCCCCCAACTCTCTCTCTCTCTTTCTCGTTCTCTATGCCCCTTCCCTTCACTCTCTTCCTCTCAATCCTAACCCCCTTTTTTCTCTCTCTCTCCCAGCAAACTCACCCACCCTCCCACGCCCCTCTTTTTCTCTCTCTCTCTCTCTCTCTCTTCCCCTAGTAAATCCACTCTTTCCAAATGATGCAACGCACACACGTCTCATCAAAGAGATGTGTTTTATTATGTAAATATGAATGTGTCGATTCGACAGTTTTAAATTTGGCAAGAATATATATATATATATATATATATATTTTGCCTTAGATATTAATATAAAATTTAAAATTACATATTTTATAGCTTGAGAGTTTAACAAAAAAAAAAAAAAAATTCATAACGATTACATCTCATTGAAAAAAGTGGTAGCAATTATATTCTATCGTTTAAAAGTCAATAAAGAAGTTAGGTCATGTTTGTTCGGTGGATGAGAGGGGCGGATTGGAGTAGCAGTCCGTGGGACCTACCCATGTGAAATGTTTGTTTCTTTTTTTTTTCTACTCCGTGGGTCCCACGGATTGGATTGGCAATCCGACAAATGGTTGGATGAGCAATCCTGGCTTTTTTGTGGTATTATTAATACTCCACTTCTAGATTTGTTTCTCGCCGAGATCGAAATGTTCAAAATTATTTCTTATCACATCACATATCATATCACATCTTTTATCCCACTTTATATCCCACCAACCAAACACTAAAAAAATAATCTCACATAAAAAATTAATCCCATCTTTTATCTAATTGCATATGTTATCCTATGGTATTATTTATCCCTTATCATCCAATCCCCTCAAACAAACATGGCCTTAATGTAACAATAACATTTCGTCTAAATAATTTTTTTTAATTATTTAAACAAAGCACTGTTCTGTAAATCTATAAATTAAAATATTATTACAATTCATCAAATTATTCAAATATAGAATAATAAATGGAGGGTTATTTATTTATTTATTTATTTAGATGTTATGTGTTTAACATTGCTATTGGAACAAGATTGAGCTACCAATTTGATTTTTATTTCATTTTTCTGAGATGAAAATATTAGAGTATATAATTTTGAATGGAATGAATGAAATTTCATCAAAGGTTTGATTTTGCAGGAGTTTCTTATTGTGCACTTGGCCACATTTTTTATAAAGAAGGCTTAACGTGGTAAATGAAAGAGTAGTCAGTTTTTTTATTACTTTTTTATGTTTTATATTAATTTTTTATTAAATTTAATTTTTTTTTCCTGGTAGCATTTAGGTAGGTTTATCATTTTTAAAAATAAATGTAAAATTCTTATTTTTAGAATTTGTTTGGCGCTTGTGAATTTCAAAAATGTCATTTAATGTCTTTTTTCGAAGCACAATCCACGATCCGACATTTCATTTAACGTCCTTTGATTTCATATTTAGGTAACTGCTCTGATCCAAAAATATTAAGAGTAGAGGAGCAGGCGAAAAAGAAACCAAAGGAAAGACGTTGGAGAGATACGGAAAGGTAAAGAAAATCGAAAACAAGATTGAAAATTGCGCATGAGCCTCCAGCCCAAACTTAATTAATTAATAGCAATAACTCTGAAATATAAATACCCAAATATATATATATATATATATATATCTGTCGTTTTCAGCAAGAACTTAAGAATTTTTGAATAATAATACAAAGATATATTGTGTTGTCTTTCTTGCCTTTTCGTGGAACGAACGTACGATGATGAATAGTCATCATCTATCATTGCGCGCTTGTGATTAAGGTGCGAATTTTACTAGAATATCCGTCTTTCTTAATTTCTACTGAAGTTGAGCATATATTAAAGTTTAATAAAACTTTTTTAATAAGTCAAGTTTAAACAATATATTAATAATTACTAATTAATCGATACTGGGCATAATTACTTGCTCTTGTCTTCTGGGTTGGATGGAGTGTTTTTTTTTTTTTTTTTTTGAAAGGTAAGTTGGATGGAGTGTTGCTACTCATTATCATGGAATTTGAGAGTTCGAGTGATTTACGATCAAAATTGTTAAATTAAAATTATATATTTATATTTTTTAATTAAAATAATATAAATATATATAAACTGTTAAATTAAAATTTAATAGTTTCAAATTAATATAACAAAACTGACACAACTTTACTATATAAATCTCTTTTTTTTTTTTTTTTTACCATCATGAGTGTAAAAGTAGAAAGAGATCATATTGGGATTTACAGTCACATCATTTTGGCAATAAGTTTGAAAGTAGGGAGCTACACTTTCACAATTGGACAAAAAACCTCGCTTCCAAACTTGAAATTAGAGCTTCACAATCCATCAAATTTGAATAGTCGAATATTTCGACATTAAACTTGCGTGCAAGCACAGTGCACTCCCCCTCTGACCACCCCAGACTTGGGTATCTCTATTTGCTATTTTAGCTTCCATCTCCGCGTACAAAGGCAAGAACAAAAGACAACCCATTGGTCATCAGTCCATCTAGTTTCTTCCTCATCTCATTTCCATGGCTTACCAACCTCAACACCTTCACTTCATCTTGTTCCCGCTAATGGCCCAAGGCCACATGATCCCCATGATAGACATAGCCAGATTGCTGGCACAGCGCCGAGGCGTTGCCGTCACCATAATCACCACCCCGCTCAACGCCAAGCGATTCCAAACCACCGTGGCTCGTGCAGCAGAGTCCGGACTCAGAATCCAATTTCACGAGCTCAGGTTTCCCTGTAGAGAGGCTGGCTTGCCCGAAGGGTGTGAGAATTTGGACACACTCCCTTCATTAGACTCTGCTCAGAAGTTCTTCGTAGCAACTAGCTTGCTAAAACAACCACTGGAACAAGTGCTCGGAGAGCTGAAACCAAAGCCGAACTGTCTAATCTCTGACATGGGTTTTCCCTGGACAAGTGATTTGGCCGGAAAGTTTCACATCCCGAGACTCGTTTTCCACGGAACTTGTTGCTTCTCCCTCTTGTGCTCCCACAACCTGAAGACCCACAAGGTTCTCGACAAAGTAACCTCAGAGTCCGAGTACTTCGTGGTGCCGGGCTTGCCCGACCGAATTGAGCTAACAAAAGCTCAGCTGCCCGGTTTCAATCCGAGCTCGTCGACCGGGCTGAAAAATGTTTCTGAGCAAATTAGGGAGGCCGAAAAATTAGCGTATGGGGTGGTGGTCAATAGTTTTGAGGAGCTGGAACAGGAATACGTCGAAGAATACAGAAAGGTCAAAGGAGACAAGGTTTGGTGCCTTGGACCCGTTTCCCTCTGCAACAGAGAGAAGTCAGATATGGCCCAGAGAGGTAATGTTGAAATAGCTTTATATAAGTTGTTGTTGGCTTATTGCTTAATAGTTTAAGCATTTAAAATAATTAGTGACTTGCCATGATACTGGAGTTTTAGCTCTAATAATTGCTTAGTTTGAATCTTGTTGTTCTTTATTTATTATTGTGTATTTTATTTATTTATATTAATACATTCTATTTGATTTGATTTTCTTGTTTTTACTCTACCTGTAAATTGGAATTATAAATAATTTGATATATATTATTTGTTAATTTTTTAATAATTAAAATTTTTAAAATAATCGGTGACTTTACAGGCAACAAGTCTTCTATCGATGAGCAATGCTGCTCGAAGTGGCTGGACTCGCTGGAGCCGAGCTCTGTACTCTACGCGTGCCTTGGAAGCCTCTCTCGTCTGACACTTGCCCAGATGGCGGAGCTGGGGCTCGGCCTGGAGGCGTCCGGACGGCCGTTTATTTGGGTTGTGAGGGAGAGATTCGAGGAGTTGGAGGAATGGTTTTCGGAACAAGGGTTCGAGGAGAGGACGAAGGGAAAAGGGCTAATAATCCGGGGCTGGGCTCCTCAGGTGCTAATCCTGTCGCACCCAGCAATTGGGGGGTTTTTCACGCACTGTGGATGGAACTCGACGCTGGAAGGGATATGCGCCGGCGTGCCGATGATGACGTGGCCGATGTTTGCGGAGCAGTTTTGCAACGAGAAGTTGGTTGCGGATGTGCTGAGGATTGGAGTGAGTGTTGGGGTTGGGGTTCCCGTGAGATGGGGAGAGGAAGAGAAGGTGGGGGTGCTGGTGACGAAGGATATGGTGGAGAAAGGTGTTGAGAAGTTGATGGATGGGGGAGAGGAAGGAGAGGAGAGAAGAAATAGGGCTAAGCGGCTCGGGGGAATGGCAAAGAGGGCAATAGAGGAAGGAGGTTCTTCTCACCGCAACATGACATTGCTAATCCAGGATATCATGGAGAAGGCAACTTCAAATTAATTGGTGGTTAATGAGAGAGAGAGAGAGAGAAGAGAGAGAGAGAGAGTTATTAGGTTTTAATTTCTCTCCCACCCTCAAACCCATCGAATGTTGAATTTTTTTTTTTTTAACTCTTGCCCTATTGGGTAGACTAATAAGAGGATAGCAAATTCTATGACTTTTTATCGGTCCCGTTAATTACCATCCCTGCTAACTGGTTTAAGCCCCCAGGCATCAGCTTCCCAACTGGTTCAGTCGGAACTTGGTCAAGTTTCACGACAACTTGAATTATCAACTTGGAACTTTCTTATAAAAAAAAAATCCTCTGCTCAAAAAGTCCAAACACGACCGAGATTAATGATTACCTCTTTAAAATGATTTATTTTATTAAATTAAATTAATTTCGATAAATTCAATTAATTATTACCCAACATGTTTTTTATTTTTATTTCAGAAAAAAAAAACAACTAGAAATAAAAAAATTGAAAACAAAAGAATTAAACAAAAATTAAAAAAAAAACCATAAATGTGACCGAACTGCCCATAAAGTACCTCTGTGATTTTTTAAATTACATTGACTACCGTAATTTTCAAACTCTTTTATAAGTTCTCCCTTAGTGTTATTATGCACTACAAAAAAAAAAAAAAAAAATTAACAATCACTTTTTTCGACCAAATATAAATTTAGTCGCTAAAAAATTTTCTTTATCAAATTAAAATTGTTGGCTAATAATAAACTTTTTCTCGATTTAATTAATATTAGTTGCTAAATGGTGATTTTTAGTGGCCGACAAAAAGTTACCCTTTAATGATTAAAATACTTTGGTCACTAAAGGGTAACCTTTCACAATTAATTGGTTGCTAGAAGTCACCATAAAAACAATAATACATTCATTATATTTACAGGTAAATTATCATACTTTTCTTAAGCATTAGGTTAATTACATATACACCCTTAATGTTTAACATTTACATATATTTTTCTTATTTTTAAAAGTTACTAACTTCAAGCTTGATAATTATTTTATTTTTATATCTTAACTTGCCCTATTACTCATAAATATAAAAATATTCGCACTTATTAAATTGGAGTCAAGCAAGTGCCTATTGAACCAAGTTAAAATTGTCATTCCTAATTTTACAAGTCTCATTTTTGCATAGAAGTAATCAATAACAAGAGACTAGAGATATTTCCCTCCCTCTCTCTTCATATATATAAATTTCAATAGACCAAATAAAATAAGGTGCTTAACAATGATCTATCCAATTAGTTTAATGAATTAGTAAATTGTGTAAGCTAACTGATGATATATTTATCACATATGCCATTAAAAACATTTTATTTTGATGGATCAAATTTGCTTTTAGGGGGTAACTTTTAATAGGTGGGTCGAACTACTATTTTTTTAGTTACATAAAAATCACTATAATTGCCTATATATAGCTTTATCTCAAAATCAAATGGTCTTTTTTATTATGTCATATGTAAATCTAATGACTGAAATTAATTGTGGCCAAATAAAAAATTATTAATTTAATATCGTAAGCCTTTGTAATTTTAAAATAATATTTCATATAATAAATGTAAGAAAAACAAAATGACTTGCTAATTAAACATATGATTGGTTAATTAAGGAGTGCAGTAATACAGGTGAGTTTGGAATAAGACAAAGTGAGATAAATTGAGATAAATTGAGTAATACAGGTGAGTTTGGAATAAGACAAAGTGAGATAAATTGAGATAAATTGAGAATTTATAATACGTGCAATGAAAAAAAAAATTAATATGATATAAAATTAATAAAAATTTATAAAAATTTTTAATATTTATTAACAAACCAAACTCGCCTTAAATAAAAAGGGTGAGGTTGAAAACTTATCCACGCCACCCCCCAAAAAAAGGAGTGGTGCAGAAAAACATGGAGGGCTAGGCTTATCAAAAAGTTTGAAACGTAACTTCCATGCATTTTAAAGGAACAACACCTTTTCTTGTTTTGTTTGTTTGTTTAGTTGAGAAGATATAAAAGTCAGAAGCAATTAATGGCCATAGACATGCATATGTAAATATTTGTTATCTACGTAATAAATAAACTAGAGTAATTTTTTAAAAACATCTCTTTTACAAATTAAATATAGAGCAATTTTTTAAAAAATATCTCTTTTGCAAATTAAATATTATTTTTTTAAAATAAGATGAAACGTTTAAGAATTATTATTTTTTTCATTCAACTATTGAGATTATTTTTATATTTTAAAATTTCAGTTTAATTCTTATTTTAGTGAACTCTACTACCATATTTGAGTATTTTAATCTTATCATATTTCAAAAGTGAAGATCATATACAAATTAAAATTACCAACTTATCCTACTAAATTACGATTTCTAAGAAGTTAAACTTTTCAAATTAAAATATCATGATTTGTGTTTTTCTTTTATAGTATTCATCAAAAATTAATTAGAGAAAGAGACCAAAACTTAGGGTCTAAGTTTTGGGAAAAAATTAAAACTAATGAATTATCATAATTTTTTTTATTTGAATTTTTTATCCAAAGTATCAACTTTATAAAAAACTTAATACTAATTTTGTTTAGAGTGATGTGTGCATGGGTTAAGTATATATACAATCTACCACGTGAAACTTAGAGAACCAAGCTATATATACTTTTTATATCATCAAATTAATTAATCTAAATATATTCATTAAATTAATATGAAATATTTTTAATTAAATTCATTACTTTTATAAAAAAATTTAATAAAATTAAATATTTTACTAAAATAAAATTAACCATTATAAATACAATTACATTACCAAACATGTTTTCCATTTTTATTTCAAAGATAACAACAATAACTAAAAATAAAAAAAATAAAAATAAAAGCAATTAAACATAAACAAACAAAAAAATAAAAAATAAATGTGACCAAACGGGTTGGTTCATAAAGTATCTTTGTGATTTTTGAAATTACACTACCTTATTTTTTTGAATTCTTTTAGAAATTCTTTCGTGACATTAGCGTGCAATTAGAAAAACTAACTTTATATCATTTATGCCATCAAAAAATTAGTAAAAAAATTTATGAAATGAATTCATTTCATCTGATGATCAAGATTAACACATTTTCATCCGCTAGATGAATTATCATATGTAATTTTAACTTTTAAAATTATATTTTAACTTTAAAAACTCTCTATTTTTTTTTTTTACTGCACAAAACCATGGTACTTATTATGGCTTTTACACCGACCCCAGTCAATCTATTTTTGGTGTTAATTGAATATCACCAAATTAATAATTAGAAAATTGTGTAACATTAACTTATCAACTAAAATAAAATAACATATGCCATTAAAAATATTTTATTTTAGTTGATAATAATTGCTTTCTTAGGGAATAACTTTTAATATGTGGGCCAAACTATTATTTTTTAATTATGTAAAAACCATTATAATGGCCTATATACCGCTTTATTACAAAATTAAATTGTCTTTTTTAAGAAAATAATAAATGTACTTACTTGTTAATTTTTCAGACTCTACATTATTAGTTTTTATTAAAACTGTTATAGAGTGAAGATAGTTAATGGAGAAGTGCTAATTCCCCCACCATTTTTTTTATTATGTCATAAATATGTAAATCTAATAATTAAAATTAATTTTGGCTATATCCAAAATTATCAATTTAATATCATAAAATTTTTTATATTGAAAAAATAATTTGTAATATAATATTTTACATAGGTGCATTTGGAATGAAAAAAAAAAATAATAATCATTGATAAAAGTTGAAGTCTCAAAACTTTTATAATGAGAAAAAAAAAGTAAAAAAATTTAAAAAAATCTTTTAACCTTTTTGATAAATTTCACGGCTTCGAACGAAGCTTAAAGGCAAGAAGAACAAAACGTGACGCTAATGAAAAAATGGTTGGTTAATTAAATAGTGCACTGATCACTAGGAAAAGTGATGCAATTAAATGGTACACTGACTACTAGAAAAAGTGGTGCTGAAAAACATGGACCGTTAGTTGCCAACAGGCTTGGAGGTGTGTTTGATCAGCAAAAATTTAGGGCCTGTTTGGCCTTATCAAATTTTACGAAAAATTATTAAATTTTAACTATTATTTATATTTTTTTTAATAAAATTTTAACACTTATCACTTTTATGTCACATTTTTTTTCTTTTTATTATACTTTTTGGTCAAATTTTGACCAACCAAACAAGCTTTTAGTTAAAAAAATATAATAAAAATATAAAAATTTAATATAAAAGTGATATGTAATAAAATTTGATTAGCAAAAAAATTTAAAAATTAATAGATTTTTGATTGATTTTAACCTATCAAACACTTTCTAACGTGGTTGAAGTGTCACTTTAGAACGCTTAATTTTAAGAAGAGTAAAAAATAAAAGATATAGAAATTTTAAATTACCAAGTGTTTAATATATTTTTCAAAAAGTGTAAAAAAATTAGTAAAAATTAAATAATGTTAATAAAATTTAATAAGAGGTGAAAAAAGTTGATTAAAATGGAATAAAGTTAAAAAAATAAAAAAATTTTAGTATAAAAAATTAAAAATTTTTTATTAAATTTAATAGTCCAAACGCAAACCAGTCAACAAGTTCAAAACGTAACTTCACTACATTTAAAGAAGCAACAACCTTTTTCGCTTTCTTCCATTTGTTTTAAAAGGTGTGAAAATATAAAAATTAAATAATTTAATTTAATTTCTTTTTATAAAATTTGGTGCTTCAAACGAAATGTTAAGAAAAACAAAATGACTTAATATTAATAAATTGGTAGGAGCTCACGCCAAACTCTCAAATAATCAAAAATAAAAATAAACACAAGGAAAAAAAAAAAAAAGAAAGACGAACAGTAAAGACAAGAAAAATAAAGTGACTTGCTAACTGACAATATGATTAGTTAATTAAAGAGATATTTGATTGATTAAAATTAATCAAAATTTATTTATTTTTAATCAATTTTTTATATTTTTTATTAAATTTTATTACATATCATTTTTACATTAAATTTTTATATTTTTATTATATTTATTTGATCAAATTACTGTAGACCAAACTCTCCTAAGTAGTGCATCGATTAGTAGAGAAGTGGTGCAATTAAATAGTGCACTGATTACTAGAAGAAGTGGTGCCGACAAACATGAAGCGCTAGTTGCAAACAGCCTTTAAAATGTGGTTAAAGTGTCAGTTTTTAGTCCTAAATTTTGATATAAAAAAATAAAAACTAAAAAGTTATACAAATTTTAAATTATTGAATGTTTTTTACATTTTTTAAAGTGTAAAAAACTTGATAAAAATTAAATAAAATTAATAAGATTTAATAAAATATGAAAAAACTTGATAAAAATTAAAGAAAGTTAAAAAAATTAGAAATTATTAATATAAAAGAAATTTAAAAAATTTAAAAAAATTAAAAAAATTTTTGACTAAATTTAACATTCCAAAGTTAACAAGTTTAAAACGTACCTTCATGCATTCAAAGAAGCAACAACTTGTTTTGTTTTGTTTTGTTTGCTTTTTAGGGTGTGTTTAGAGTGACAAAAGTGAGATAAAATGAGATAAATTATAAATTCGTAATTTGTGCAATGAGATAAAAAATAAGTTATTTTTAAGATTTTTTAATTTCTTTTACCATTTTTTAGAATTTTTTATCACCCAAACGGATCCTTAATTGGAAAAATGTAAAACTCAGAAGCAATTATAACCATAGACAAATATATGTATTTGTTATACATAAATAACCTACCACACGAAAACTAGAACTCAACTAGATGTGTGCATATATCGAAAGAGTTTATTGAGTACTTCAATTCATCAACTTCGCCCAGAAGCAATGGCATTCCAGCAGCACCGGCTTCATTTTGTTGTAGTACCTCTAATGTCTCCCGGCCACTTCGTTCCCGAGATAGACTTCGCCAAACTACTGGCACAACAAGGCGTCACCGTCAGTGTCATCACCACCCCCCTCGTCGCTCTCAGATACACCTCACTCATCAATCGCATGGTCGAATCTCGACAACTCCCGATCCGTTTTGTCCAACTTCGGTTTCCGTATGCCGAGGTCGGTTTGCCGGAGGGAACCGAAACCTTGGAGACCGTCACCTCCCCGGACCTGATCGAGAAATTCTTCCGCGCCATTTCCATTCTGCAACAACCGTTCGAGCAATTATTCGAACAGCTGGAGCCCACTCCAAGCTGCCTAATTGCCGACAAAAACTTTCCCTGGTTAGCCGACACCGCCCGGAAATTCCAGATTCCGAGAATCATCTTGGATGTAATGAGCTGCTTCACTATTTTAGCTTCACACAACTTGCACATTTCCGGTGTCCATGAAAGCGTGGCCGAGTCAGAACGCTTTTTCCTGCCCGGTTTGCCTGATAGAATTGAGGTAACCAAAGCGCAGTTGCCCGGAGGATTCAATCCCGGTTCGGTTCACGTGCCGGTTTTTAGGAAACAAGTAAGAGAAGCGGAGGCAGAAGCATATGGAGTGGTGATTAATAGTTTCGAGGAGTTGGAACCGAGATACGTCGAAGAATGCCGGAAGGTGATCAAAGGAGGGAGAGTTTGGTGCATTGGTCCGCTGTCCCTCTGCAACAAAGACGACCTCGACAAGGCCGAGAGAGGAAACAAGGCCTCAATCGACGAAACCCAGTGCTTGAAATGGCTCGATTCGCAGAAACCAGGCTCTGTGGTCTACGTATGTTTCGGCAGCCTCAATCGAGTAATTCCTCCTCAGCTAATAGAGCTGGGAATAGCCCTGGAAGAGTCGAAGCGCCCATTTGTTTGGGTCATTAAAGGGACTGATAAAACAGGGGAGTTAGAGAAGTGGATAGAAGAATACGGGTTGGAGGAAAGAACAAGAGGGAGAGGGCTTCTCATCCGGGGCTGGGCTCCCCAAGTGCTCATCTTATCCCACCCTTCCGTGGGAGCATATTTGACACACTGCGGCTGGAATTCAACACTGGAAGGAATATGCGCTCGTGTGCCGTTGATAACTTGGCCCATGTTTGCGGATCAGTTCTTCAACGACAAGTTGGTTGTGGAGATACTGAAGATTGGGGTGGGAGTTGGAGCTGAGGTTGCGGTGCACTTGAGCGAGGAAGATAAGTTCGGGGTGTTGGTGAAGAGAGAAGCGATCGGGAGAGCTGTGGAGGAAGTGATGGGTGGAGGTAAAGAAGGAGAAAGCAGAAGGGAAAGAGCAAGTGTGATTGGGGAGATGGCGAAGAGGGCAATGGAAGAAGGAGGATCTTCTCAGATTAACCTGAAACTCCTAATCCAAGATGTGATGCAACAAGCAAGTGACAAAGCTCAATTTGGTTAAGCTGTGTGGGTGTGCGTGTGTTAATGCACAAGTTTCACTGCCAACTATTAAGGTAAATCTCTAGCTAGGTGGCAGATGAATGGCACGTGAACTATATATGTATCTGTGTCATCATCAAATAAAGGAACTTGTTTTTCATGGTTTTGTTTAATTCTATGGCTGTCTCTATACATACATGTTGGAAAGGTATGGAGGTGGCAAATTATGGGTAATTAAATCCGAGAGTGCGGAGAGAGGGAGGAGATGTTAAGGAGAGGAGATATTTCCAATTTTCCATGGTCTTTCACTGGTAGTTTAGCTGGAGTTTCCCTTTTCTGGCAACTACTAATGATTAATTATTGTTCACTGAGTTAAGCAGAAACTGGCTTCATTAGGACTCTGGAAATTGCTACCTTATAACTTTTCTTATAAAACCAATTTCCTGAAAATTACATTTTTTTTTCCTTAAAATAGTACTTCTCAGATGGTGAACTTGCCTGAGACAAGTGCTAAGGCTTCGAGTTTTACCGAGAGTGTATCCCTAATGATCATTTGAAAATACTCAATGATCTTCTCACCTCATACTCTCATCGTACACATATACATCACTGATAACTGAAAAGGAAATTGAGACCGCATTAAGAGAAACTAGAGCAAGTTCTCAAATAATAATTTGAAGCAGCAGTGGATGTGTATATTTCCTGGCTACTAACAGAAAACAGTCACATGCTGTCATGCACAACTAGAGGAAATAATGAGAAATCTCGTCTAAGCCAAGGAAAATACTACGCATGTTGTGAGAAGCGATTGAACATTCTCAACTGTTCAAGTATTAGATTCCATGCACTTATATGTAAATTTCAAAGTGTGTAGGTCCCATGCATAATAACAATTCACGCTGTATAATTTTAGTTGTATGACTTTGAACAATTAACTCTCTCGAAACAAAATATTTATGGTAAATGCTGCATTACTAGACTTTAAAAAGTAATTTTTTATTATAAAATTAAAAAAAATGAATTCAATATATTTCTTATGTACCCTACTATATATATATATATATATTTAGGGCCAAAACAAAGTCACCTTAATAATAATAATAATAATAATTATTATTATTGTTATTGTTATTAATCAACCAGGTTACACGTATACACACGCGCATGCGCACACGGTTAAGGACCCCTACCGAGGCTCCAAATGACTTGGTTCAAATTTTAGCTTTAGGTAGTAACAAATGTTTGATATTTAATTACATCGTACAATTTCACTTCAAAATTTACTCTTTGTAATTGATTAATCAGAGTTCGCATATATGTTTAACACTATTAAATATACGATTTCCTGATGATTATAACCAGCGCTTTGCAAAAATTGATCATAATTAAAATACTGTTTGTTTTGAGAGAAAAGGGAGAATGTTTTTATTTTTTTTCTTTTTATTTATTTATTTATTATTATTATCATTTTTGGTTTTAGTGGAAAAATGGAGGGATGAAAAATAAAGAAGGGAAAATGTTTCATGGATTTCACCATTTTTTGATCCTTCCAAAAGTGGGAGGAAGTAAGGAGGAGAGAGATGAGAGAAAAATGTACTAAAATTTTCAAAGAGTGGATCCCATTCTATTTTAAAAAATTAGTTTTTCTGACAAATTTTAAATTATAATATATATATATACACATTTTTTACCCATATCTTTTCTTCTAACCAAAGGACAGAAAATTTTCTATTCTAGAAGGAAACAAAATTACCTTGCTATTTGCTTTCCATCCCACTTCTCCTTCCTACCCACAAAACGAGCCTAAATGTTCAATAAAATTCAAAGAAAATTAGGTGCATGAACACCTAAATTATATATAAAAAGATTGCTTGTGTAGGCACTTACGTCAACAAATGTTATGTAACAGAGAATAGTGTGTGTATATATAATATATCTTTGAGTCATAGTACTCAATCCATCAACCAAACCCAAGTGCAATTAAAATGGCTTTCCAGCAGCATCAGCTTCACTTTGTTTTAGTACCTCTAATGTCTCCTGGCCACTTCATCCCCATGATAGACATGGCCAAATTGCTGGCACAAAATGGCGTTACTGTCACCATCATCACCACCCCTCTCCTCTCTCTCAGATTCAGCCCCGTCATCAACCGTGCAGGCTGAATCTGGACTCTCCATCCGACTTCGCCAAATCCGATTTCCATCCACGGAGGCTGGATTGCCAGAGGAATGCGAAACCTTCGAGAACGTCAAATCTCTAGACTCGTATAAGAGCTTCTTAATTGCCGTTAGCTTGCTCCCACAACCTTCGAGCAATTATTCGAGCAGCTGAAGCCCCGTCCGAACTGCCTAATAGTCGACAAAAATTTCCCATGGCTAGCTCACACTGCTAAAAAGTTCCAGATTCCGAGAATTGTCTTCGATGGAATGAGCTGCTTCGCTCTTTTATGCTCAGACGTCCTCCACATTTCCAAAGTCCATGAAAGTGTGGCGTCGGAGTCAGAACATTTTGTGGTGCCTAATTTGCCTGATAGAATTGAGCTGACCAGAGCTCAGCTTCCCGCATCATTCAATCCGGGTTCCCTGCTGGACGTGCGAGATTTTCGAGAACAAGTCAGAGCGGGTGAAAAAGAAGCCTTTGGGGTGATGATTAATAGCTTCGAGTAGTTGGAACGAAGATATGTCGAAGAATTCCGGAAGGTGAGAGGGGAGAGAGTTTGGTGCATTGGTCCGCTGTCCCTCTGCAACAAAGACAACCTCGACAAGGCCGAGAGAGGAAACAAGGCCTCAATCGACGAAACCCAGTGCATGGAATGGCTCGATTCGCAGAAACCAGGCTCTGTAGTGTACGCGTGCTTTGGCAGCCTCAATCGCGTTCCCTCTCCTCAACTAATAGAGCTTGGTTTGGGCCTGGAAGCGTCCGAACGCCCGTTTGTTTGGGTCATAAGGGGGAACGATAAAGGGAAGGAGGTAGAGAAGTGGATGGAGGAAGATGGGTTCGAGGAGAGAACAAAAGGGAGAGGGCTTGTCATCCGGGGTTGGGCTCCACAAGTACTCATCCTGTCCCACCCCGCTGTGGGAGCTTTTCTAACGCACTGCGGTTGGAACTCGACTCTGGAAGGGGTGTCCGCTGGAGTGCCAATGATAACTTGGCCCATTTTTGCGGAACAATTTTTGAACGAGAAGTTGATTGTCCAGGTACTGGAGATTGGAGTCGGAGTTGGGGCTCGGGTTGTTGTGCACTTGTTCGAGGAAGATGAGTTTGGGGTGCTGGTGAAGAGAGAGGCAATTGTGAGAGCTGTGGAGGAGGTAATGGATGAAGGAACGGAAGGAGAAGAGAGAAGGCAAAGAGCAAGAGAAATCGCAGAGAAAGCGAAGAAGGCAATGGCAGGAGAAGGTTCTTCCCATGCCAACTTGACTCTCCTCATCCAAGATGTCATGCGACAAGCAAATCAAGCTCAATTTACTTAGGAAAATATCATACTATCATAAAATTTATCAGTAAGTAGAATGAGATGGGAATAATTGTGCTATAATGAAAATGTATTTTTATGAATTTATTCATGTCATTCTGTTTATCAGTAAGTAGGGTGACAGCAAAGTTGTTAGAGAACATTCACCAGTATATCAATTCTGTTCTGGTGGTACCTTTGATCGTGTGGATAAAATCAGTACCCAATCAGTGTACCTAATTGCACACTGCTCTTTTGACTGTGCAAAGTGCATTTTTTTGAGGTATATATACTGTTTTGAGATGGAAATTGAATTTGTTTTGAAGTATATATATCTATCTCTTTAATCTATCTCTTTTAATAGGTCCGATTTGATCTGGACCCTACCCAAATCCGAAATGTGTATATATATATATATATAATAATAATAATATAATATTCCCAATGAGAAATGTACTGTGCTTTGGGGCATTTGGCAGTGGTTTACAAACCATTTTCTTTTCTTTGCCGTAAAAAAACTGGATTAAAAAGTCATCAAGAAAATAATTGATCAGATCGAGACTCTAAATATTAACTAGAAAAAGATATATCAGTCAACTGTGAGGATTAACTTAATGTATAAGATTTTGAATTTACTTTTTAATATTACTAGGTTCAAATCTTCTTAAAATTATTGAAAAATTTATCCTATCGTTAATTTTATCGTTCCAGAGATTAATTGAGGTAGACATAAAATATATCAACCTTTTTAAAATGTATTTTACCCACTTGAGAATCTCAATTTCAGATTATTTTCAAAAGGATTTAACCTCGAGAGATTCACTCCCTAGGCCAAACCCCTAGAGAGTGAATCTCTTTTGGTTTGTGCCACACATACCGGCCCCTCAACATGTATAGCGGTCAATCGCGAACTCGCGTAGCGGCGGGGAGTCGGACCCACACCCAAGAACTGGATACGGTTCGTCCAGCCAAGGAGGCCCGTCCTACCAACCTTTACTACGCTTTGCGCCCGGGAGGCTGGCCCCAAGTTTTTGCTAGAGAGGAGACTTGAACTTGAGACCTTGGGGTGGTAAGCCCCTAAATCCCAGTTCAAGACCATCCCATCTAACCCCTTGGGGTTAATTTCAGATTATTTTCTGTCCAAATAATTGTGGAGAATACCAAAGGAAAGAAAGTAAGGTTTAAGCAATAATGAGCCCATAAGAAAACTTGGACAAAGCTGAGAAAAGTTTAAGGGTTCAATTATATCATAAACATCATTAATTGATTGAATAATTCACATGAGCGAAGTTCTATGGTCTATGTTTGCCTAATTAAAAAGCCTATTTTGGATGGCTTAACGCCCATCAATTAGGAACGATTGAACCTTGGCTGTTCTTGGAGAGAGTATTAGTGCCTTGTTGGAAAACGTAATCCACAATTTCCTATATTTTATTTGAAGTGAGATGGCATATTCATCCACGTAAGGAAAATACATGAATTTCACTATAGGAGATAATAATACCAGAGTTAACAATGTTAATGACATAACATATTTATTATACTTTTTGTCACGCCCCTAATCTTGTGATTCAAGAGGTGAGTAAATAACATACGTATTATACACTAAGTAATTAATTCCTAATCAGAGTAATAAGATAACCCTGGAGCAACATTCTCAAAAGATAAATACATTACATAATATAAATTGAGCCTTAGCTATTACCAGACCGTTATGCTTCAACATATTCCATAATAATAACAATATACAAAATAGACCCTATGACCTTTACAACCCAATCAATTGAATCTCTAAATTAAAATAATATTATAATCCTAAATAAAAATTTTAATTTAAATAAATAAAAAATGTAATGTCTGCATCAGTTCATGCACTTTTAATCCCACCAATGCTCACCTAATTTTTAGGATTTGTTCCTACAATAAGGTCTGTAAAGATGTGAGCACTAATGCACTTGTATTCAAAAGTATCATGAAAGCATATATAATATGTAAGGTAATAATGTAAAACAATGCTAATATTTATAATTCAATATAACTCAACATAATCATGCAACACCATATAATAAATCCCAAGTCCTCATCCATGTAAGCATCACAATTTCATTATCAAACTAGACCTTATATAATTACATGTCATGATTATTGTCATTAATCTTATTTCTTAATTCAACTATTATTTACTTAATCATTCTTTTCACAATCATCCTTATTTATGTTCTTTTCTCACTCTATTTACGGGGGTTGACATAATTAACGTCTTCATTAGAGGCCATGATTAGCCTTAGTTTATGTCATCGTTAGAGGCCACAATTAGCCTTAATTTATGTCGTCGTTAGAGGCCACGATTAGCCCTAATTTACGTCATTGTTAGATGTCACGATTAGCCTTATCACACATCATGTTGTAAGTTACTAACCTACTAGCATGAACACCAATCCTTGTAAAAGTTTTGGGTCTTTCAACTACAAGATAATCTTTATACCATTTCTATTTTGTAATACCCACCATCCCTATGTCTCAATATTAATCACGTCTCTAATTATCTCATTTTCCATTGACATCATCTACAATATGTCCATAACATACCATCAGAATCCAAAAATCATACATATCACCTCATCAATTCCTTTCACTTTTATTATCAATTTCAATAATGAGTCATCACATTCCAAAGTGAATTATTCTACCATCTTCATCGTAACTAAATTATTCTTATTATGTTCTAATAATCAATATCATTCAATATAAACAACCAATCATACTTCAAAAATCACAATCAATCAATAATAATAAATCGTTCATAGAGCAACTAATGCTAAGTCACGTATCTCTTCAGTAATTCAATATCCTTTATTTATCTCTTAAACATCATCCATCTAAACATTTCCGCCTCCAATATCTTATTTGATCATTTTATTGCAAAAACTAGATTATACTCCATTTATCATAAATATCCAACACTAATTTCTCTTATTCATAGTATTTAATCACCATATCCTACATTTATCATTCATATTATCTTTTATCTCTTTTCCTTTCCAACAAGCTTATCATATTCTTCTTATCTTCATGTTTAATCAAGGAACATCTTATATCATCACGGTACCCAATATAACAATTTCAATTTAATTCAACCTTACAATAACATGTTATCACCATATTATACATTTTTCTTGTTTTCTTAACTCATTTTAACTCAACAGTGAAACATATGTCAAGAGCAAGTTATCAAATATGGAGAATCACATCATAACAAATTTAAATTAGGGTTTTAGACCAACTGGGGCTCTGCCTGTAGGGGACCCGGGCTCGCGCATCAAGGGCCAGGGCACCCCTCTGTGGGCAAACTTAGGTATTTTACAAATCTCACATGTTTTATCCTAAAACTCGTTCTATAATCAAGTTCTTACACTTATAAACTTTACTTGAGTAAATTAGCAAGTTTACAACCTCTTTTGTTTAACAAAAGGGCAACTTAAACAAGAAAACTCCACATCTAAAGTTTTTGAAGGGGTCCTGGGCACCCCTTTGAGGGACCTAGGTGCCCTCACCACCTAACTAGGCTCGGGTAAACCGACCAGGGCACCCCCATAGGGACTCCGGGCACCCTCTTAATGTCCAATGTCCTACTTTTTTCTAGTTTGAGCTGAAATCCAAGGTTTTGTACCCTAAACTTTTGCCCAATCTAATGTTTAACCCAAAACCTCATTTTCTTATGTTGTTCAAGACATAAAAGACTCTAAGAAATCAATCAAAACTAGCTTTAATTCACTCAATCTATCAAAACAAAAATTGTGGATCAAACCTATAGATTCACAAATTACACTCATATCACACTACTTGATTCTCATCCTCATGCCTCCAAACTCTTAAATAATAATCATACCAACATTTTCTAACTCATTACATCTCATATATGCCAAAATGAGGCTAGAAATTCCTACCTCAAACTTTGAACACAAAGTGAACGCCCGGTTTTAGGCTTCTAACTTTGAGTTGCACAATCTCCTCCCATTTGATCCAAACAACAAATAAGCCACATAGAAGTGTTCATTGAGTGCTTAATTCTAATATTGCAAGATTAATTTGAGTTTGGTGAAGGTTTGAGTGACTTACCAAAACCAAGTTCCTTGGTTCTTCCTTCGGTTCCCATTTCCTCTCCCAGTTTACTTTTTCAAATCTCAAAACTCTCTCTCCCTCTTCTCTCTCACACACATATACATGTGCATGGCTTGGTTTACAAGTATTTTACAGGTCCCTACACTCTTTCCTACTCCCTTATTCTGATCATAAGTGTAACATCAGCTGCCAAACACAGAATCACGTCCATTTGTCAATCTACCACACAGGAGGGGCGCCCCTATTGAGGACCCAGGCGCCTGCCCCTCTACCAGAGGGCGCCCGCCTATATGCTTCCGAGCTAAAATGCTAATTTTTGAATTATTTGGCCCATTAGTTCTAAAATTTACCATTATAAGTTATCTCTAATGACTAATATTAATTAAATAACATACTATCATATCTAAAATGTGTTAAAAACCATCAATTTATATCAATTCGAAAACTTGGGATATTACACTTTTTATGTGTGGATAATTTAGTGAACGATTATATTAGAGTATATTTAATGCATATAAACATTGTTAATAACAAAGTATATTTAATATAATTTTTATCTGCTGACAATTTTACCCTTATTAAATTAGTAGAGAGTTAAACTTCACATCTATTTCATTAATTTTTAAATTAAATTTATTTTCTTTTACAACCATTAAATCAATTAACTTTTAAATTAACATTTAGTAAATTATTTTTTGACTAAGACTAAATTAATTAGTAAAATTAATAAATAAATTAATTTTCCTAATGGGAGGAAAAAGTATACAAAATTTAAATTTTGAACTAATAAATTAGTAAAGTTTAATATCAAATCAATTTTCATGACTAAAAAATAAATATAAAAACTTCAAATTCTGGAGTTAATTATCTAAATTAATATTCCACCGTAAATTTCTTTTATTAAATTAATCTTCATGATCGAAAGATAAATATATAAAATTTAAATTTCAAAATTAATTATCCAAATAATTCATGTTTCTCTTAATTGGTAAATCAATTAATAGAAATTATTATTAAATTAATTTTCATAACTTAAAAATGAATATATAAAATCCAATTTTTAAAACTAATTATCAAATTATTGTTTTCACTAACTAATAAAATTTTTTATTAAATCAATTTCTATGACTAAAAGATAAATATATAAAATTTGAATTTTAGAATTAATTATTGAAACTATTCATATTTCCATTAATTAGTAAACTAAATAATAAAATTTATTAATAAATCGATCTTCATACTGCTCCCAAAAGAATTTTTATGGTTAAAAAGATAAACCTTATACTAACAATATTACAACTCTAATGATCCAATTATTGAATGAACTGGGATCTATAATAATTCTTGGCAAAGAAAAAAATATATATATATATATATATATTTTCAAAAACATTGTTGCTTTTGTTCATGAATCTTCGTGTATAATTATTGAAACTATTCATATTTCCATTAATTAGTAAACTAAATAATAAAATTTATTAATAAATCGATCTTCATACTGCTCCCAAAAGAATTTTTATGGTTAAAAAGATAAACCTTATACTAACAATATTACGACTCTAATGATCCAATTATTGAATGAACTGGGATCTATAGTAATTCTTGGCAAAGAAAATAATAATAATAATAATATATATATATATATTTTTTTTCAAAAACATTGTTGCTTTTGTTCATGAATGTTCGTGTATCTCCAAGTTTCGTTTTCTTTCAGTTCAGGGAGAGATGCTAAGATTGACGTCTCAAATTTTGATTTTTTTTAAATTTAATGTAATTTTAATTATAATTTTGAATACTTCTTATCAAGGTTTATTTCCTCAAATTTAATTTTAATTATAATTTTGAATACTCCTCAACGATTATTTCCTCAAATTTGTTTTTTCTTTTTAAACTTTCAATAGCTACTTTTATCTAAAATTTTTCAACTTTTTTCCCCGTTGATCATGTTTCAGCCTAAAACCCGTATAATTAGACCATCTCAGATGGAGCCTTTACTCAAAAAGTTTTTTATTGTGCAAGTTGGTCGTAGAACAAAACTTCAGTTTGGCAAGTCTTTGTTGGTCGATCTTAATTAACATTTTAAAGTATATTAATTAAATATTTTATATTTTATTTTAAAAATTACATTACAATTTATTGAATTTTTATCTGTACTATTTTTATAGTTATAATAATTATTATTATTTTAATTCTCATACATAACAACAATATTTTAAATTTACATGTTAAATTTATAATTAGTACAAAAATTTACTAATTAAAAATTATTCATAAATAGTTCAAGTTCGGCACAAGAGTTGCTTAGACTCACTTATATTCAAACGAGTTAAACCCAAACTCAAAAATAGAACCAATTTTTCTATTTATATATGTTTATCTGTTTATATTTTTTATTTTTTGTTTTCTATTATTATTATTTTTTAAATAAAACTGAAACAGTATTTAAAAATGTAATTTTGTTTATAATTAAAATTTTTTCTTTAATAAAATATTTAATTTTATTAGTTTCTTAAAAAATTAATTGGATTTAATAGAATATATTTCGTATTAATTTAATTGATTAATTTAATTTAATTAATCTAATTTTAATTTAATTAAATTAGATTAATTAAATTAATCAATTAAATTAGTTAAATTAAATTATTTATTAAAAATAATTTAAATCAATAAATATAAAATATATTAAATTATAAGTTAACAATATTATTTATTAAAAACAATTAAATAAAATTTATTACATAATAATTTAAATAATTTAAAAAATATATTTAATAATTGAATTAAATTAATTTTATTATTTATTAAAAATAATTTAATATAATATATTACATATTAATTTTGATAATTAAATCAAATTCATTATTTATATTATTTATTTAAAATAATTTTAGCTCAATAAAATATATAAGTAAAATAATTAATTTTAATATGATACAACAAAAAGAGACAAAGTGTTTATAACAAAAAAATAGAGTAAAAATATTCATTTTTTTATTTAAGTTTTTATTTTTTTGGAAATAAAAAATATAAGTTGATTTAACGAATATATTTTTATTGTCAGTTTATAAAATTTTAAAAACTTAAATAGTAAAACAAAAAATAAAAATATTAGTAAACGGAGGATCAATAAATTAAGCCTAAATAGGGTCAAGTTCAGCTTTAATTTGTTTGGGACACCCACTACCCACTGCTTGGTAATATTTGGGAAATGATATATATAATAATATTAATAGGACCAAAATTATTAATTATAAATGAAATGCAAAATACAAAAGGCACAGTGTTTTAGGATATTTATTTGTAATGTAAGCGAAAACACACCCAAAAAAAAAGTCACAATATAAATAATTTAAAATTTTTTACGAAATCCAATAATATGTATTTTTTTTAAATTTTTTTATTCTATTTTCTTTTGTAATGAATATTAATTTTTAACATTAGAAAAACTAAAACTAAAATTAAAAATAAAATATGTTTATATATATTAGATATATAATTTTTAGCGAATGCATAAAACTTTCATGCATATCTACATTCCACAGGGCGTGGGTCTGTGGAGTTAGGGGTAGGTTCGGTGCACCGGACTGTACAATGTATTGTAAATCGTCGGATCACTTGTACAATATATCATACAATGTATTATTAAGTGATCCAACGATTCGCAGTGCACCAGACTTATCTGAAAAGTCAAACACGGCAGTTCCGCCTACGATATCTACACCCAGTGGTGAATTGGCCCATCGTCTTGCCTCGGTTGCAGAGAGAGAGAGAGAGAGAGAGAGAGAGGAGGTGGTCCTTTTGGTTTGGCGGGCAATTATATAATCCAACAATCAGCCTTGCATGCGTGTGAAACGCGGAAATCACATTTTCAGCCCAACGCATGAATCGGTATTACAATTCCAGAGGTGCCAGCTGTAATGCTCAGGCCCTTTCTTTTTCTTTTCTTTTCTTTTTGTTTTATTAATTAAGAGTATACGCTAAATTTTGTTAAAATTCATTACACGAATTATGAATTCATAATTTAAATGTATTTAGAGTTATATAAAATTATAAAAATTAATATTTCGTGTTTTATACAGTGAGTAGAGAATTTAAATTTTATTATCTCGTAATTCGTGTATATAGAGATTTATAGTGTTTTGTATTATTTTGTTTAACTCCAAACGTTATCTAACTTTATGAGTGTTTGGTTAGTAAAAGTTTGGCCAAAAAGTACAGTAAAAATATAAAAATTTGATGTAAAAGTGATAAGTAAGTAAAATTTAATTAAAAAAATATAAAAAATTAATACAATTAAATGAATTTTAATTAATTTTAACCAACCAAACAATCTATTTGCATCACTCCAAACGCACCTTAGGTTACTTATTGGTACTAAAAAGTGCTCAAGCTGGCCCGGACAGTCATAAGCTAAAAAAAGGCGCTTGCATGTCCCAATAATTGACCATTAAGATCGACCAACAAAGGCTTATCCCAAAAATTAACCATTAATTAAGATCGACCAACAAAGACTCATCAAACTGAACTTTTGTTCTACGACCAACACATCGAAAGACTTTTGAGTAAAGGCTCCAAATTAACCATTAATGAGCTGCTCTGATTTTACGGGTTTTAGACTGAAACGTGATCAACGGGAAATAAATTCGAAAAATTTTAGACGAAAGGGGCCTGTTGAAAGTTTAAAAAAAAAAAAAAAAATTGAGGAAATAGCTCTTGAGAAGTGTTCAAAATTATTATTAAAATTACATTAAATTAAAAAAAATATCAAAATTTGAGACATCAACTGCCCCTTGGCTGAAAGAAAATGGAACCCAGCGACACATGGATGAAAGAAGTTTTAAAAATGTTTTTTTTCTGCAAAGAATTACCCTCACATTCCAATTCATTCAATAATTGGATCATTAGAGTAGTCGTCTTGTTATAGGTTTTATGTTTTCTAATCATAGGTATTCTTTTGGATGATAATATTTGCCTTTTTAGGAATAACTTTTAATATGTGAGCCAAACTATTATTTTTTAATTATATAAAGACAATTATAATGGCCTATATATAACTTTATCACAAAATTAAATTACCTTTTTTAAGGAAAATGATAAATAAACTCACTCATTAACTTCTTTCACTCCATATTATTAGTTTTCATTAAAACTATTATAGAGTGGAGAAAGTTAATAGAGAAGTACAAATGCCCCCACTATTTTTTTATTATGTTACATATATGTAAATCTAATGACTGAAATTAATTTTGTCAATTTCAAAAATTATCAATTTAATATCATAAAACTTTTGATATTGAAATAATAATTTGTAAATAATATTTTACATAGGTGCATTTGGAATGAAAAAAAAAATTTGGTAACCATTGATAAAAGTTAAATTTCTGAAATTTTTATAATGAAAAAAAAAGTTAAAAAAATTAAAAAAATTTTAAACTTTTTGATAAAGGTCCTGTTTAGTGGCACTAAAAGTTATCAAAATTCACTAATTTTAACTAATTTTTGTACTTTTTTTCAATCAAATTTTTTCATATTTTATTTTTATGTCAAATCTTTTTATTTTTATTATATTTTTTGATTAACTTTTTGTCAACTAAATACTCCCAAAGTTACTGCTTCCAACGAAGCCCAAAGGTAAGAAAAACAAAAAGTGACGTGCTAACATAAAATATGGTTGGTTAATTAAGGCACCGTTTGGAATTCCAAAAAACTCTATAAATTTTTTGTTACATTAATTTTTTTCTTTCACTGTATGTATTACGAACTCACAATTTTTTTTATTTTATCTCATTTTTTTCACTTTTTATCACTCCAAACACAAACAGAATAATGCACTGATTACTGGAAAAAGTGGTGCAATTAAGTAGTACACTGATTACTAGGAAAAGTTGTGCCCAAAAAATGAAGCGTTGTTTTAAACAGTCTTTAAAACTGTTTGATTGGTAAAAATTTAGTTAAAAAATATAATAAAAATATAAAAATTTAATGTAAAAATGATATCTGATAAAATTTAATTAAAAAAATATAAAATGTTAATAAAATTAGTAAATTTTAATTAATTTTAACCAATTAAACAAATGTGGTTGAAGTGCCGGCTTAAAACACTAAATTTTGATAAAAGAATACAAAATAAAAAATAAAAGATATAAAAATTTTAAATTATCAAGTGTTTAATATGTTTTTCAAAAATACAAAAAGTTAGTAAAAATTAATGATGTGTTTGGAGTGATAAAAAGTGAGATAAATTGAGATAAATTGAGAGTTCGTAATGTGTGCAGTGAAAGAAAAAAGTTGATGTGATATAAAATTAACAGAAATTTATAGAATTTTTTGTTGTTTGTTTGCAAACCAAACGCAGCCTAAATAAAGTTAATAAAATTTGATAAAAGGTAAAAAAAAAAAAACTTTATAAAAATTGAATAAAGTTAAAACAAATTAAGAATTTTTAGTATAAAAAAATTAAGAACAATTAAAAAATTTTGATTAAATGTAATACTCCAAACACAGACTAGTGAACAAATTTAAAACGTAACTTCATACATTTGGAGAAGCAACAACCTTTTTCGTTCTCTTCTATTGTTTTTTAGGAGTGAAATGTAAAAATTAAATAATTTTTAATTTTTTTTTTCTAAAATTTAGTGCTTCAACCAAAGCATAAAAGACAAGAAAAAAAAATGTTTAATATTAATAAATTAGTAGGAGTCTACGCCAAATCCTCCTCTCACTAACGATGATTTTTTTTCAAATAACAAAAAAAAAAAAAAAACAAAAAACGAAAAAACAAAGAAAAACGTACCATAAAGACAAGAAAAACAAAGTGACTTACTAACTGAAAATATGATTAGTTAACTAAAGAGGTATTTGGTTGATTAAAACTAATAAAAATTTATTAATATTTTATATTTTTTTAATCAAATTTTATTATATATTATTTTTAAATCAAATTTTTATACTTTTATTATATTTATTAACTAAAATTTTGCTAATCAAACATCGCCCGATAGTGCACTGATTAGTAGAAAAGTGTTGCAATTAAATTGTGCACTGATTACTAGAAAAAGTGACGCCGAAAAACATGAAGCGCTAGTTGCAAACAGCCTCTAAATGCAGCACAACTATTCTCACCGCGTCAAAATGTCGCATAATTCATAGCTCAAGTGAAGTAGTTGATTTTTAAATAAAAGATAATATTTTATAATTGTGATAATTTTAAATTAAATATATTAATAATTACTCGTAATTACTAGTTCAAAATAGATAAGCGGTGACTTGTATAGGGAAAAAAAATGGTGGGAGTAGAATAAATCATTCAAATGTGGTTAAAGTGTTAGTTTTGAGTGCTAAATTTTATTAAAAAAATAAAAACTAAAAAGTTATATAAGTTTTAAATTATTGAATGTTTTGTATATTTTTTTAAAGTGTAAAAAATTGATAAAAATTAAGTAAAATTAGTAAAATTTAAAAGGTGAAAAAACTTGTTAAAAATTTAAAAAAGTTGAAAAAATTAGAAATTATTAATATAAAGAAAGTTAAAAAAATTAAAAAAAATTAGAGATTTTTATTAAATTTAACACCCCAAAAATTAACAAGTTTAAAACATCATGCAGCATTCAAAGAAGCAACAATTTTTTTTTTGTTTTGTTTTGTTCACTTTTTAAGGTGTATTTAAATGATAAAAAGTGAGATAAAATAAGATAAATTATGAGTTCGTAATTCATATAATGAAATAAAAAATTAATAACTTTAAAATTTTTCACTATTTTTTATGATTTTTCAGAATTTTTTTTTTTTTTTTTTTTTGGTTACCTCAGGCTCAGGCGAGAGTTAGTTGGAAAAATATAAGATACAGAAGCAATTATAACCATGGACAAGTATATGTATTTGCTATGCATATATTACCTACATATATGACCTAGCACACGAAAACTCAAGAGAACTCTAACTATATATATGCATTTATCGAAAGGGTTTATTGAGTACTTCAATTCATCAACTTCGCCCAGAAGCAATGGCATTCCAGCAGCACCGGCTTCACTTTGTTGTAGTACCTCTAATGTCTCCCGGCCACTTCGTTCCCGAGATAGACTTCGCCAAATTACTGGCACAACAAGGCGTCACCGTCACTGTCATCACCACCCCTCTCGTCGCTCTCAGATACACCTCACTCATCAATCGCATGGTCGAATCTCGACAACTCCCGATCCGTTTTTTCCAACTCCGGTTTCCGACCGCCGAGGTCGGTCTGCCGGAGGGAACCGAAACCTTGGGGACCGTCACCTACCCGGACCTGATCGAGAAATTCTTCCTTGCCATTTCCATTCTGCAACAATCATTCGAGCAAGTATTCGAACAGCTGGAGCCCACTCCAAGCTGCCTAATCGCCGACAAAAACTTCCCATGGTTAGCCGACACCGCCCGGAAATTCCAGATTCCGAGAATCATCTTCGATGTAATCAGCTGCTTCACTATTTTAGCTTCACACAACTTGCACATTTCCGGAGTCCATGAAAGCGTGGCCGAGTCAGAACGCTTTTTGCTGCCCGGTTTGCCTGATCGAATCGAGGTAACCAAAGTGCAGTTGCCCGGAGGATTCAATCCCGGTTCGGTTCACGTGCCGGTTTTTAGGAAACAAGTAAGAGAAGCAGAGGCAGAAGCATATGGAGTGGTGATTAATACTTTCGAGGAGTTGGAACCGAGATACGTCGAAGAATGCCGGAAGGTGATCAAAGGAGGGAGAGTTTGGTGCATCGGTCCACTGTCCCTCTGCAACAAAGACAACCTCGACAAGGCCGAGAGAGGGAACAAGGCCTCAGTCGACGAAACCCAGTGCTTGAAATGGCTCGATTCGCAGAAACCAGGCTTTGTGGTCTATGTATGTTTCGGCAGCCTCAATCGAGTGATTCCTTCTCAGCTAATAGAGCTGGGATTAGCCCTGGAAGAGTCGAAGCGCCCATTTGTTTGGGTCATTAGAGGGACTGATAAAACAGGGGAGTTAGAGAAGTGGATAGAAGAATACGGGTTGGAGGAAAGAACAAGGGGGAGAGGGCTTCTCATCCGGGGCTGGGCTCCCCAAGTGCTCATCTTATCCCACCCTTTGCGTAGGAGCGTATTTGACACACTGCGGCTGGAATTCAACACTGGAAGGAATATGCGCTGGTGTGCCGTTGATAACTTGGCGCATGTTTGCGGATCAGTTCTTCAACGACAAGTTGGTTGTGGAGATACTGAAGATTGGGGTGGGAGTTGGAGCTGAGGTTGCAGTGCACTTGAGCGAGGAAGATAAGTTCGGGGTGTTGGTGAAGAGAGAAGCCATCGGGAGAGCTGTGGAAGAAGTGATGGGTGGAGGTAAAGAAGGAGAAAGTAGAAGGGAAAGAGCAAGTGTGATTGGGGAGATGGCGAAGAGGGCAATGGAAGAAGGAGGATCTTCTCAGATTAACCTGAAACTCCTAATCCAAGATGTGATGCAACAAGCAAGTGACAAAGCTCAATTTGGTTAAGCTTTGTGTGTGCGCGCGTGTTAATGCACAAGTTTCACTGCCAATATTAAGGTAAATCTCTAGCTAGGTGGCAGATGAATGGCACGTGAACTATACATGTATCTGTGTCATCATCAAATAAAGGAACTTGTTTTTCATGGTTTTGTTTAATTCTATGGCTGTCTCTATACATACATGTTGGAAAGGTATGGAGGTGGCAAATTATGGGTAATTAAATCTGAGAGTGTGGAAAGAGGAGATGTTAAGGGCAGACAATTTCCAATTTACCATAGTCTTTCACTGGTAGTTTAGCCGGAGTTTCCTATTTCTGGCAACTACTAATCATTAATTATTGTTCACTGAGTTAAGCAGACACTGGCTTCATTAGGATTGTGGAAATTGCTACCTTATAACTTTTCTTATAAAACTAATTTCCTGAAAATTACATTTTTTTTTCTTAAAGTAGTACTTCTCAGATGGTGAACTTGCCTGAGACAAGTGCTAAGGCTTCGAGTTTTACCGAGAGTGTATCCCTAATTGATCCTTTGAAAATACTCCTTAATGATCCTCTCACCTCATACTCTCATCGTACACATATACGTCACTGACAACTGAAAAGGAAATTGAGATCGCATTAAGAGAAACTCGAGCAGTTCCCAAATAATAACTTGAAAAAGCGGTGGATGTGTATAATTCCTGGCTACTAACAGTAAACAGTCACATGCTGTCATGCACAACTAGAGGAAATAATGAGAAATTTCGTCTGAGCCAAGGAAAATACTATGCATGTTGTGAGAAGCGATTGTACATTCTCAACCGTTCCATGTATTCGATTCCATGCACATATATGTAAATTTCATAGTATGTAGGTCCCATGCATATTAACAATTGACGCTGTATAATTTTAGTTGTATGACCTTGAACAATTAACTCTCTCGAAACAAAATATTTATGGTAAATGCTGCATTACTAGACTTTAAAAAGTAATTTTTTTATTATAAAATTAAAAAGTATCGATTCAATATATTTCTTATGTACTTTCTATTTTTATTTATTATTTTATTTTATTTTATTTTTTTGAGCCCAAAACAAAGCCACCTCAATTTTTATTGAAAGGCTTCCCGAAGGCAGTTAATTAAAGATGCCTCTGCTTTAAGGTTAAAATAGGATGCGGACCCAGCATTTCCATGCTCAGGGCCAAGACTGTGACAACTAGAAGGTATGCCCCATTGTGATTCAGACCAACAAAGACATCAAACTGAATTTTTTTTTCTTTTTCTTTTTCTTTCTTTCTTTATTATTATTATTATTATTATTATTATTCAACCATGTTACATGTATACACACAAACACATAATAATAATATTATTATTCAACCATGTTACATGTATACACACAAACACGTATACACACACACACATCATTAAAGACCTCCACCAAGGCTCCAAACGACCTGGTCCAAATTTTAGTTTTGGGTAGTAATAAATGTTTGACATTAATTACTTGATGCAATTTCACTTCAAATTTTCACCCTTGGTGATTGATTAAACAGAGTTCGGGGATATGTTTAACACTATTTAATATGCGGTTTGCTAATGACTATGACAAACGTTTTGCAAAAATCGATCATAACTAAGATAGTGTTTGTTTTGAGAGAAAAGGGAGGATGTTTTTCTTTTTTTTTCTTTTTATTTATTTATTTATTGGTTTTAGTGAAAAAATGGAGGGATAAAAATAAAGAGGAAAATCTTTCACTGATTTCACCATTATTTGATCCTTCCAAAAGTGGGAGGAAATGGCAGAGAAAAGGTATAAGGAGAGAGATGAGAGAAAAATGTACTAAATTTTCAAAGCGTGGATCCTATTTTATTTTAAAAAATTAGTTTTTTTTGACAAATTTTAAATTATAATATATATATACACATTTTTTACCCATCTCTTTTCTTCTAACCAAAGGACAGAAAATTTTCTATTCTAGAAGGAAACAAAATTACCTTTTTTTTGGTTTTCCATCCCACTTCTCCTTCCTACCCACAAAACGAGCCTAAATGTTCAATAAAATTCAAAGAAAATTAGGTGCATGAACACCTAAATTATATATAAAAAGATTGCTTGTGTAGGCGCTTACGTCAACAAATGTTATGTGACAGAGAATAGTGTGTGTGTATATACATATATAGATATATCTTTGAGTCATAGCACCCAATCCACCAATCAAACCCAGGTGCAATTATATCTTGAGTCATAGTACTCAATCCATCAACCAAACCCAAGTGCAATTAAAATGGCTTTCCAGCAGCATCAGCTTCACTTTGTTTTAGTACCTCTAATGTCTCCTGGCCACTTCATCCCCATGATAGACATGGCCAAATTGCTGGCACAAAATGGCGTTACTGTCACCATCATCACCACCCCTCTCCTCTCTCTCAGATTCAGCCCCGTCATCAACCGTGCAGCTGAATCCGGACTCTCCATCCGACTTCTCCATATCCGATTTCCATCCACGGAGGCTGGATTGCCCGAGGGATGCGAAACCTTCGAGAACCTCACATCTCTAGACTCGTATAAGAGCTTCTTCATTGCCGTTAGCTTGCTCCAACAACCTTTCGAGCAATTATTCGAACAGCTGAAGCCCCGTCCGAACTGCCTAATAGTCGACAAAAATTTCCCATGGCTAGCTCACACTGCTAAAAAATTCCAGATTCCGAGGATTGTCTTCGATGGAATGAGCTGCTTCACTCTTTTATGCTCACACTTCCTCCACATTTCCAAAGTCCATGAAAGTGTGGCGTCGGAGTCGGAACCTTTTGTGGTGCCTAATTTGCCCGATAGAATTGAGCTGACCAGAGCTCAGCTTCCCTCATCATTCAATCCGGGTTCCCTGCTGGACGTGCGAGATTTTCGAGAACAAGTCAGAACGGGTGAAAAAGAAGCCTTTGGGGTGGTGATTAATAGCTTCGAGGAGTTGGAACGAAGATATGTCGAAGAATTCCGGAAGGTGAGAGGGGAGAGAGTTTGGTGCATTGGTCCGCTGTCCCTCTGCAACAAAGACAACCTCGACAAGGCCGAGAGAGGAAACAAGGCCTCAGTCGACGAAACCCAGTGCATGGAATGGCTCGATTCGCAGAAACCAGGCTCTGTAGTGTACGCGTGCTTTGGCAGCGTCAATCGCGTTCCCTCTCCTCAACTAATAGAGCTTGGTTTGGGCCTGGAAGCGTCTGAACGCCCGTTTGTTTGGGTCATAAGAGGGAATGATAAAGGGAAGGAGGTAGAGAAGTGGATGGAGGAAGATGGGTTCGAGGAGAGAACGAAAGGGAGAGGGCTTGTCATCCGGGGTTGGGCCCCACAAGTACTCATCTTGTCCCACCCCGCCGTGGGAGCCTTTCTAACGCACTGCGGTTGGAATTCGACTCTGGAAGGGGTGTCCGTAGGAGTGCCAATGATAACTTGGCCCATTTTTGCGGATCAATTTTTGAACGAGAAGTTGATTGTCCAGGTACTGAAGATTGGAGTCGGAGTTGGGGCTCGGGTTGTTGTGCACTTGTTCGAGGAAGATGAGTTTGGGGTGTTGGTGAAGAGAGAGGCAATTGTGAGAGCTGTGGAGGAGGTAATGGATGAAGGAACGGAAGGAGAAGAGAGAAGGCAAAGAGCAAGAGAAATCGGAGAGAAAGCGAAGAAGGCAATGGCAGGAGGAGGCTCTTCCCATGCCAACTTGACTCTCCTCATCAAAGATGTCATGCGACAAGCAAATCAAGCTCAATTTACTTAGGAAATTATCATGCTATCATAAAATTTATCGGTAAGTAGAATGAGATGGGAATAATGGTCTTATAATGAAAATGTATTTTAATGAATTTATTCATATTATTCTGTTTACTTTTTTCTATATTGAAGTCATAATCAATACTGTCAGTCGGGCTGGAAAGTTTTCAAATGAAAAAAAAAAAATTCTGTAATTTTGTGGTTTTAATACAACGAGCATGGCCAAAGGGTACATGGACCTTTTTTTTTTTGGTCCACATCAATTGGAGGGTGACAGCAAAGTCGTTGGAGGACATTCATCACAAGGGCGGATCCACGCGGTGTCGAGCGTCGGCGAGCGCCTACACTGGATTTTAAGTAATTAATAAAATTTAATTCTTTTGAATCAAGGTTGAGTGATGGTGTAATTGGCTAGTGTGCAGTCTCTTGGCTCTTTTGTCACCTTGAAGATGAGAGTTCGAGTCTTTCTCGCCTCCATTAAATTTCTCACTTCTATTTTAATTTTGTCCCACAAGTTCTTTTATTTTTATTTTCTTCTTCCCACCATTTCTTTTATTATTATTATCATTATTATTATTTTTGACAAAGAATAAGAGTAACTTAATCTTATATTTTATGTAAAAAAAATATTTGATATCAATATATAATATTTTATTATATTTTATACATTTATTTAAAATTTAAAATTTTATTTATAATTTACGCCTACACTAACCTAAGTTTCTGAGTCCGCTATTGATTCACCATATATCAATTCTGTTCTGTTGGTACCATTGATCGTGTGTATAAAATCAGTACCAAATCAGTGTACCTAATTGCACACTGCTCTTTTGTCTGTGCAAAGTGCAATTTTTTTGAGATATATATACTGTTTTGAGATGGAAATTAAGAGTTTGTTTGGAATCTTAAAAAAAAATTAAAAATTTTTAAATCATTCTAATTAAATTTTATCATTTATTATTTTTACATCATATCAATCTTATTTTTTAATTATTTTTTATTTTTGTTAAGACTCCAAACCGCCGCTAAATTTGTTTTGAAGTATACGTATCTATCTCTTTTAATGGGTTAGATTTGATCTGGGCCCTACCCAAATACGAAATGTGTATATATATATATATATATGATATATAATATAATATAATATAACCATTAAGAAATGTACTGTGCTTTGGGGCATTTGACAGTGGTTTACAAACATTTTTCTTTTCTTTGCCGTCAAAAAACTGGATTAAAAAGTCATCAAGAAAATCATAATGTTGTTAACTGTTTTTTTTTTTTTTTCCAGTAAAAAATAATAAAAAATTCTGTAAAACTACATATATTTTCCCTTTTTTTCCCCAATATTAGGATGGTGATTGGTTAATGGGTATGTTTAGAGTTGTATAAAATTGTATAAAATTATAAAAATTAATGTTTCGTATTTTATGCAATAAGTAGAGAATTTAAATTTTATCGTCACATAATTCGTGTTTATAGAAATTTGTAGAGTTTTATAGTATTTTATTCAACTCCAAACACACCGAACATATAATTTCAGGACTTGAAACCAAAATTACTCTGCTCATACTCGATCTGAAACAATTTTATTGTCCTTGACAGTGCGTGTGAGGGCATGCCGGCAAAATTCACGGACTCTGACACATTGTTTTAAAAATCGAATCGAACCGGACGGTTCAACCAGTTGAACCAAGAACCAGTCCACTGGTAAAACCAGTGAACTGTTGAACCGATCTAAAACTGTTGACCTATCGATTCAACCGGTGAACCGGTGCTGGTTGAACCGGTGCCGATTGAATCGGGCTATTTTTTTAATTTTTTTGAATGGTAAAATAAATAAACTAACCTGCACTAGTCTAGAATCGAACCTGGGACTATTTTGTGGTAAAGTATTATTATCCCACTGAGCCACTAATACTTATTATTTCTTATTTTTGCTTAGTTTTACTTATATAATATATTAGTTTTAAGTGATTTTATTTTACAACACATTTTGTTGACACTTTTTATTAGTAAAACAAAATTGAGTAGAAAAATATGTAAAAAATATAAGTTTTTAAAATTATTATATAATTTTAACATATTTTTATATTTTATTTATATATTTAAATATATTTATGACGTCACAGTTCAACTCCGGTTCAATTCCGGTTGAACCACTAACCTGTGACCCGATCATTTTTTCAATTCGATGAACGGTCCGATTTTTAAAACATTGCTCTGACATATATGATTGCAACAAATCAGGCTCTTATGGTTGTCCTCAGTGTCATCAAGAAAATAATTGATCAGATCGAGACTCTAAATATAAATTAGAAAAAGCAGTAACTATGGGTTAACTAAATGCATAAAATTTTGAATTTACTATTCAAATATTGCTAATTCGAATTTTTTTAAAATTATTGAAAAATTTATTCGATTGCTAATTTCACTATCTCAGAGATTAATTGATGTGGACGTAAAATATGTCAACCTTTTTTAAGATGTATTTTACCCACTTGAAAATCTCAATGTTAGATTATTTTTTATCCAAATAATTGTAGAGAATACCAAAGGAAATAATGCAAGGTTTAAGCAATAATGACCGGAAAAGAAAACTTGGACAAAGCTGAGAAAAGTTTAAGGGTTCAATTGTATCATAAACATCATTAATTGATTGAATAATTCACATGAGCGAAGTTCTATGGTCTATGTTTGCCTAATTAAAAAGCCTATTATGGATGGCTTAACGCCCATCAATTAGGAACGATTGAACCTTGGCTCTTCTCAGAGAGAGTATTAGTGCCTTGTTGGAAACCGTAATCCACAATTTGCTATATTTTATTTTAAGTTAGATGGCATATTCATCCACATGAGGTAAATACATGAATTTCACTATAGGAGGTAATAGTACCAGAGTTAACAATGTTAATAATAAAGTATATTTATTATACTTTCTGCCACGTCTCGGATCTCGTGACTCAATAAGTGAGTGAATAACATACATATTATACACTAAGTAACCAATTCCTGATCAGAGTAATAAGATAACCCTAGGAGTAATATCCTCAAAAGATAAATACATAACATAATATAAACTAAGCCTTAACTATTGCCAGACCATCATGCTCTAACATATCCCATAATAATAACAATACGCAAAATAGGTTTTATGGCCTCTACAACCCAATCGATTGAATCTCTAAATTAAAATAATATTACCGTCCCAAATAAAAATTTTAACTTAAATAAATGCAAAATGTAATGTCTGTATCAACTCATGCACTTTTAATCCCACCAATGCCCACCTAGTTCTTAGGATTTGTTCCTGCAACAAGGTCTGTAAGGACGCGAGCACTAATCTACTTGTGCTCACGAAGTATCATAAAAGCATATATAATATGTAAAGCAATAATGTAAAACAATGCTAATATTTATAATTCAGTATAACTCAACATAATCATGTAACACCATATAACAAATCCCAAGTCTTCATCCGTGTAAGCATCACAATTTCATTATCAAACTAGACCTTATATAATTACACGTCATGATTATTGTCATTAATCTCATTTCTTAATTCAACTATTGTTTACTTAATCATTCTTTTCACAATCGTCCTTATTTATATTCTATTCTCACTCTATGTACGGGGGTGAACATAATTAACGTCGCCATTAGAGGCCACGATTAGCCCTAGTTTATGTTGCCACTAGAGGCCACGATTAGCCTTAATTTATGTCGTCGTTAGAGGCCACGATTAGCCCTAATTTATATCGTTGTTAGGGGTCACAATTAGCCTTATCACATGTCATGTTGTAGGCTACTAACCTATTGGCATGAACACCAATCATTGTGTAGGTTTGGGTCTTTCAACTCCAAGGTAATCTCTCTACCCTTCTTATTTTGTAATACCTACCATCCCCGTGCCTCGATATCAATCACATTTCTAATTATCTCATTTTCCATTGACATCATCTACAATATGTCCATAACATACCATCAGAATCCAAAATCCATACATACCACCTCATTAACTCTTTTCACTTTTATTATCAATTTCAATAATGAGTCATCACATTCAAAAGCGAATTATTCTATCATCTTCATTATAACCAAGTTATACTTATCATGTTCTAATAATTAATATCACTCAATATAAACAACCAATCATATTTCAGAAATCACAATCAATCAATAATAATGAAATCATTCATAAAGCAACTAATACTAAGTCATGTATCTCTTTAGTAATTCAATGTCTTTTATCTTATCTTTTAAATATCTCCCAATTAAACATTTTCGCATCTAATATCTCATTTGATCATTTTATTGTAAAACACTAGATTATACTCCATTTTATCATAAATATCCAATACTAATTTCTCTTCATTCATAGTATCTAATCACCACATCCTGCATTTATCATTCACATTATCATTTATCTCTTTTCCTTTCCAATAAGCTTATCATATTCTTCTTATCCTTATGTTCAATCAAGGAACATCTTATACCATCACAATAACCAATATAACAATTTCTATTCAATTCAATCTTACAATAACATGCTATCACCATATTATACCATTTCCTCATTTTTTTATATATTTTCAACTCATTTTAACTCAATATGAAACATATATCAAGGGCAAGTTATCAAATATGGAGAATCACATCATAACAAATCTGAATTAGGGTTTTGGAGCACCCGGGGCGCCCGTATCAAGGGCCAAGGTGCCCCTTTGTGGGCAAACTTAGGTATTTTGTAAATCTCACATGTTTTATCCTAAAAACTCGTTCTATAATCAAGTCCTTACACTTATAATTCTTACTTGAGTAAATTAGCAAGTTTACAACCTCCTTTGTTCAACAAAATGGCAACTTAAACAAGAAAACTCCACATCTAAAGTTTCTGAAGGGGTCTAGGTGCCCTCACCACCTAACTAGGCTCAGGTGAAGCAACCAGGGCACCCCCATAGGGACTTCGAGTGCCCTCCTAATGTCCAGTGTTTTACTCTGTTCCGATTTGAGTTGAAATCCAAGGTTTTGTATCCTAAACTTTGCCCAATTCAATGTTTAACCCAAACCTCATTTTCTTGGGTTGTTTATGACATAAAAGACTCTAAGAAATCAATCAAAACTGGTTTCAATTCACTCAATCTATCAAAACAAAAATATTGGGTCAAACCTATACATTCACAAATACACCTATATTACACCACTTGATTCTCATCCTCATACTTAAAAATCTTAAATAATCATCATAACAATATTTCCTAACACATTACATCTCATATATGCTAAAATGAGGCTAGAAATGCCTATCTCAAACTTTGAACACAAAGATAGTGAACACCCGGTTTAGGCTTCCAACTTTGAGTTGCTCAATCTCTTCCCCCTTTGATCCTAACAACAAACAAATCATATAGAAGTGCTCATTGAGTGCTTAATTCCAATCTTGCAAGATTAATTTGAGTTTGGTAGAGGTTTGAGTGACTTACCAAAACCAAGTTCCTTAGTTCTTCCTTCGATTCCCATTTCCTCTCCCAGTTTCCTTTTTCGAATCTCAAAACTCTATCTCTCTCCTCTCTCTCACACACATATACATGTGCTTGGCTTGGTTTACAAGTATTTTACAGGTCCCTACACTATTACTTAGTCCCCTATTCTGATTATAAGTGTAACCCCAGCTACCAAATACAGAATCATGTTTATCTGTCAATCTGTCACGCAGGTGGGGCACCCCCATTAATGCCCCGGGAGCCCGCCCCTTTACCTGGGGCCCCCACTTGTATGCTTTCGAGCTAAAATGACAATTTTTGAGTTATTTGGCCTATTACTTTCAAAATTTACCACTATAAGTCATCCCTAATGACTAATATTACTTAAATAACATACCACCACACCCAAAACGTGTTAAAAACTATCAATTTATATCAATATGAAAACCTGGGATATTATGCCTTTTATGTGTGGATAATTTAGTGAATGGTTATGTCAGAATATATTTAATGCATGTAAACATTATTAATACCAAAGTATATTTAATATAATTTTTATCTGCTGACTATTTTACTTTTATTAAATTAGTTGAGAGTTAAAATTCACGTCTATTTTATTAATTTTTAAATTAATATTTATTTTCTTTTCCAGCCATTAAATCAAGTAACTTTTAAAATTAACATTTAGTAAATTATTTTTTTACTAAGACTAAATTAACTACTAAAATTAATAAGTAAATTAATTTTCTTAATGGGAGGAAAAAGTATACAAAATTTTAATTTTGAACTAATAAATTAGTTAAGTTTATTATCAAAACAATTTTCATGACTAAATAATAAATATAAAAACTTCAAATTCTGGAGTTAATTATCTAAATTAATATTCCACTGTAAAATTTTTTTATTAAATTAATCTTCATGATCGAAAGATAAATATATAAAATTTAAAATTTAAAACTAATTATCCAAAAAATTCATGTTTCTCTTAATTAGTAAATCAATTAATACAAATTATTATTAAATTAATTTTCATAACTTAAAAATGAATATGTAAAATTCAATTTTTAAAACTAATTATCAAATTATTGTTTTCACTAGCTAATAAAAGCTTTTTATTAAATCAATTTCTATGACTAAAAGATAAATATATAAAATTCAAATTTTAGAATTAATTATTGAAATTATTCATATTTTGTTAATTTGTAAACTAAACAATAAAATTTATCAATAAATCGATCTTCATACTGCTCCCAAAAGAATATCTATGGTTAAAAAGATAAACCTTATACTAACAATACGACAACTCTAATGATTCAATTATTGAATGAATTGGGACCTGTAATAATTCTTGACCAAAAATATATATATTTTTAAAAACATCGTTGCTTTTATTCATGTATCTTCATGTATCTCCAAGTTTTATTTTCTTTCAGTCCAGGAAGAGATGCTAAGACTAGCTTCTCAAATTTTATTTTTTTTTCTAAATTTAATGTAATTTTAATAATAATTTTGAATACTTTTTATCAAGGATGATTTCCTCAAATTTAATTTTAATAACAATTTTGAATACTTCTCAACGGTTATTTCCTCAAATTTGTTTTTTCTTTTTAAACTTTCAATAGCTACTTTTATCTAAAATTTTTCAACTTTTTTTTCCTGTTGATCATGTTTCAGCCTAAAACCCGTATGATTAGACCAGCCCCTTTGGAGCCTTTACTCAAAAAGTCTTTTGATGAGTAAGTTGGTCGTAGAACAAAAGTTCAGTTTGATAAGTCTTTGTTGGTCGATCTTAATTAATATTTTAAAGCACATTATTTAAATATTTTATATTTTATTTTAAAAATTACATTACAATTTACTGAATTTTGTTCTGTACTATTTTTATAATAATAATAATAATTATTATTCTTTTTAACTCTCACACACAACAACAATATTTTAAGTTTACATGTTAAATTTATAATTAGTATAAAAATTTACTAATTAAAAATTATTCATAAATAGTTCAGACTTGGCACAGAAGTTGCTTAGACTTACTTATTTACAAACCAACCAGTTAAACTCAAACTCAAAAATAGAACTAATTTTCTGTTTATATATGTTTATCTGTTTATATTTATTATTTTTTATTGTCATTTTTTAAAATAAAACTAAAACAGTGTTTGAAAATGTGATTTTGTTTATAATTAAAATTTTTTCTTTTAATAAAATATTTAATGTTATTAGTTTCTTAAAAAATTAATTGGATTTAATAGAATATATTTCATATTAATTTAATTAGATTAATTAAATTCAATTAATCAATTAAATTAATTAATTAATTAAATTACTATTAAAAATAATTTAATTCAATAAAAATAAAATACACTAAATTATAAGTTAATAATATCATTTATTAAAAACAATTGAATAAAATATATTTCATAATAATTTAATTAATTTAAAAAATATATTCACAATTAATTAATTAATTAATTTATTGTTTATTTAAAATAATTTAATAAAATGTATTACATATTAATTTAGATAATTAAATTAAATTCATTTAATTATATTATTTATTAAAACAATTTTATTTTAATAAAATAAATAAATAAATTATTAATTTTAATATGAAGTAGAAAAAATAGACAAAGTGTTAAAATTGAAAAAGTATTTGTAACAAAAAAATAGAGTGCAAACACTTTTTTTTTTTTTGGTTTAAGTTTTCTATTAAGTTTTTATTTTTTGAAAATAAAAAATATGAACAAATTTAATAAACATATTTCTGTTTCTAATTTACAAAATTTTAAAACTTAAATAAAAAAAGGAAAAATAAAAAATATTACCAAATGATGGCTTAAGAAATTAAGCCTAAATAGGGTTCAGCTTTAATTTGTTCGGGACACCTACTAACCACTGCTTGGTAATATTTGGGAAATGATATATATAAAATAATATTAATAGGACTAAAATTATTAATTATAAAAAGAATAAATTAAATACAAAATACAAAAGACACAGTAATTTTGGTTATTTATTTGTAATGTAAGCGAAAACACACCCACAAAAAAAAAGTCACAATATAAATATAGAATAATTTAAAAATTTTTACAAAAAGCAATAATAAGTATCTTCTATTTTTAATTTTTTACTCTATTTTCTTTTGCAATAAATATTAATTTTTAGAATGAGAGAAACTAAAATTAAAAATAAAACATATTTATATATATTATATATATTTTTAGCAAATGCATAAAATTTTCATGAATATTTTCTGGTATGATAGATCCCGCAACAGCTATCATAAGAGTACGTATTGAGTGAAACTAGTTCTGTGATCCTAGATGGCAAATAATCACAGAAGATAAACCAACTTAAGCAAGCGCTAACGACTCAACCGAGAAGACTAGTAAATGACCCTCCACAATTGAAAGAATGACTATCCCTAAAAAAAATCAAATCTGAAATCTATTGATCCAAATTCCTTCAGGCCCGTACCCTCGAACCAACTCAAGTCTCATTTTGGGGCAACTTTCATGGATATCTTCATTCTACAGGCGTGGGACTGTGGGCTACCACTTGACAAGCCGACATATTATAGGTAATCAAAGTCAAACACGGCAGTTCCGCCAACGATATCTACACCCAGTGGTGAGTCGGCCCTTCGTCTTGCGTTAGTCGCAGAGAGAGAGAGAGAGAGAGAGAGAGTGGTGAAAAGGCCCTGCGTCTTGCGTTTGTCGCAGAGAGAGAGAGAGAGAGAGAGGAGAGAGAGAGAGAGGTGGTCCTTTGGTTTGGCGGGCAATTATCATCCAACAGTCAGCCTTACATGCGTGTGAAACGTGGAAATCACATTTTCAGCCGAACGCATGAGTCGGTATTACAATTCCAGAGATGCCAGCTGTAATGCTAAGATTTTTTTTTCTTTTTTTTTTTGTTAATTAAGAGTGCATTAGACACACTAAATTTGTTAAAAATTTTTAAGAATTATTCCATTTTAATCTCAGTTACATAAATTATAAATTCATAATTTAAGTGTCTTTAAAATTATATAAAATTATAAAAACTAATATCTCGTATTTTATGTAGTGAGTAGAGAATTTAAATTCTACTATCTCATAATTCGTGTCTGTAAAGATTTATAGTATTTTGTATTATTTTGTTTAACTTTAAACGTTATCTCACTTTAGGAGTGTTTAGTTGGTAAAAATTTAACCAAAAAGTATAGTAAAAGTGTAAAAATTCGATGTAAAAATGATATGTAGTAAAATTTAATTAAAAAAATATAAAAAATTAATAAAATTAAACAAATTTTAATTAATTTTGACCAACCAAACAATTTCTTTGCATCACTCTAAATACACCCTAAGTTACTTATTGGCACTAAAAATAAAAAGTGCTCTAGCTGGCCAGGACAGTCATAAGCTAAAAGAAGCTGCTTGCATGTCCCAATAATTAACCATTAAGATCGACCAACAAAGGCTTGTCCCAAAAATTAACCATTAATTAAGATCGACCAACAAAGACTCGTCAAACTGAACTTTTGTTCTACGACCAACACATCGAAAGACTTTTGAGTAAAGGCTCCAAATTAACCATTAATGAGCTGCTCTGATTTTACGGGTTTTAGGCGCTGAAACGCGATCAACGGGAAGTAAATTCGAAAAATTTTAGACGAAAGGGGCTGTTGAAAGTTAAAAAAAAAAAAAATTTGAGGAAATAGCGCTTGAGAAGTGTTCAAAATTATTATTAAAATTACATTAAATTAAAAAAAATCAAAATTTGAGACATCAACTGCCCCTTGGCTGAAAGAAAATGGAACCCGGCGACACATGGATGAAAGAAGTAATGTTTTTAAAATATTTTTTTTTTTCTACAAAGAATTACTCCACATTCCAATTCATTCAATAATTGAATCATCAGAGTAGTTGTGCTGTTATAGGTTTTATGTTTTTAATCATAGGTATCCTTTTGGGAGCCGTACGAGCTAATGAAGCATGTGGTCATGTTGGAATTGAGACTCATAAAGAAATTTGGCCATTATAACTTGTACTGCATTCACGATTTATTTACAGGAATAATATTTAGACCGTAAAATCTTAATTTAATGATTTAAATATATTTATTTATATTTTTTAAATTAAAAATTTATAAATATATTTCAAATGCTAAATTTTAATCAACCATTCAAATTGAGTTATTTCCGAATTGACATCAAATTTAATATCATTCTCTTCTCTCGTGTCCCCCATTTAAGCAAATGCATTCTAGCTTGGTCATTGTAAACCGAGAAGGGAATATACTTTGAGATATACGTGAAGGGATTCACTTTCCATTTTCATCTTTGGTGCACAATCAGTAGGTATATCTAGCTAGCTACTCCGACATCAGTTGACACGGGCTGTCCTTACCAGAAGCCATTTTTAGAGAGTTAGGAGAGTCGTCTGGAACCAGCTCTCTTGCCGCAATTTGCATCTGATATGACTACAGTTTATCAAAACCGGAAGAGATAAGGTGCATAAATTCTTGATAACATATATATGTATATATCTGTGTACGTATGTAGGGTGAAATTCTTCCTCAGCACAAAGTGATTGTCTATTTTAGATGTATTACTGGCATATTATCATATCTGATTGTACATGTAAGTAGATTCCTTATTTAGTGGAGGGTTAATTTCGCAATTTTTATTTTTACTAGACAAGAAGTCATGAGCTTTTTTAAAAAAAAAAAAAAAAAAGAGAGAGAGAGAGACAAGCATTCCCCCTGAAAATCTGCCTACACAGTAAAAAAAAAAAAAATGCCTACATTATATAACCCAGTAATATAGGCACATTACTTTCAAAACGAATGGGTGAATTATTTCCTACAATCTATATGTGTAAATTCCATGCTCATGTAGGCTCTTACGTCATCAACATAACAGGCCAGCGTATATCCTCCTCTCTCTCTCTGTCTCTCTCTCTCTCTATATATATATCCACATAAATTCTTGTGTATCCATCAACCTGCCTTACTCCAATAATGGCTTTCCTGAAGCAGCAGCAGCAGCTTCACTTTGTCTTAGTGCCACTAATGGCCCCTGGCCACTTCCTCCCCATGATAGACATGGCCAAATTGTTGGCACAACAAGGAGTCAATGTCTCTATTGTCGCCCCACCTCTCCTTTCTCTGAGATTCAGCTCCATCATCAACCGTGCGGTGGAATCCGGACTCGCCATCCGACTTCTCCAACTCCGGTTCCCGTCCGTGGAGGCAGGCTTGCCGGAGGGATGCGAAACCATCGAGGCCGTCACTTCTCTGTACATGATCGAGAATTTCTTCCTCGCTATAAGCATGCTGCAGAAGCCATTCGACCAATTATTCGAACAGCTCAAGCCCCTTCCGAACTGCATAATCGCCGACAAGCACATTGCCTGGTTAGCCGACACCTCTAAGAAATTCCGGGTTCCGAGAATTATTTTCGACGGAATGAGCTGCTTCACTCTCTTGATTTCACACAATTTATTCACTTCCAGAGTTCACGAGAGAGTTGCGTCCAAGTTAGAACCCTTCGTGGTGCCCGGTTTGCCCGATACAATCGAGCTGACCAAAGCTCAGCTTCCCGGAACATTCAATCCAGGTTCACTTAACGTGAAAGAGATTCAAGACAAAATCCAAGCAAGTGAAAAAGAAGCATATGGCATGGTGATTAATAGCTTTGAGGAGTTGGAACCAAGATATATCGACGGATTACGAACCCTGAAAGGAGATAAGGTTTGGTGCATTGGTCCCTTGTCCCTCTGCAACAAAGACAACCTCGACAAGGCGGAAAGAGGAAACAAGGCCTCAGTCGACAAAAACCAGTGTCTAAAATGGCTCGACGCCCAGGAACCGGGCTCCGTGGTGTACGCGTGTCTTGGCAGCCTCAGTAAGGTCACGGTTCCTCAACTGATGGAGCTTGGTTTGGGCCTGGAATTATCGAAACGCCCGTTTGTCTGGGTCGTAAGGGGGGCTAACCGTCAAGCCAAGGAGGAGATAGAGAAGTGGATGGAAGAAGATGGGTTCGAAGAAAGAACTAAAGGGAGAGGGCTTCTAATAAGGGACTGGGCTCCTCAAGTACTAATCTTGTCTCATCCAGCCATTGGAGCATTTTTAACCCACTGCGGATGGAATTCGACTCTGGAAGGACTGTGTGCGGGTGTCCCAATGGTAACTTGGCCGATTTTCGCTGAGCAGTTTTTCAACGAGAAGTTTATACTGCAAGTACTGAAGATTGGGGTGGGCGTTGGAGCTCAAGTTGTTGTGCATCTGTGTGAGGAGAATAAGTTTGGGGTGCTGGTGAAGAAAGAGGCAATTGTGAAAGCTGTGGAGGAAGTAATGAATGGAGGAGACGAAGGAGAAGAGAGAAGGAAAAGAGCAAGGGAGATTGGAGAGATGGCGCGGAGGGCAATGGAAGGAGGGTCGTCTTACCTTAACATGAAACTCCTTGTCCAAGAATTCAAGCAACAAAGCAGGAACAATATGTAAACATGCATCTCTCTGGAATGAAAATCAACGTGACAATAGTTACAGATTCGATTTGATTTGATTGTGTGGGTAATTTTGTCAAAGTATATATGTAATCCCATATATATTGGAACCTTAGAGTTCATTTGCTTTGACCGTTTTCAGTCTGTTTTTTTGTTTTTTATTTTTAAAAATAGAGAAAATAACGAAAATTTATTTGGTTAACTTTATTTTTAAAAATTATTTTTGAAAATAAAAAATCACATTACACTGAAAATGAAAAACGGTTTTTGCTCGTTTTGGGCGTTTTCATCCAAAACGCGGAAAACGCCAAAACGCGGAAAACGCCCGAAACTGCTCCCGAATTTCATTTCACCTCTTCAGACGTTCTTCCTCCGCCTCTGCTACATTCATTGATCGAACCGCCGGACGCTGCCGTCATACACGACCGGACGAGAGAGTTACGCAGGTAACATTTCTCTCCCCCCCCTCTCTCTCTGTATGTGTTCCCTCAAACAGATGTTGATTGGGTATGTGTATATATATATATATATATATGATATTCCATTTGCCCCCAATGGAAGCACAAACACGGGCTGTCTACACAGCAGCATGGCTAGCAACGGTGGCCTTATTACTCGTTTCAACCCATCTCCACCGTCGCCGGAAACTTAATCCGCACCGGGTCCCAAACAATGGCCGATCATCGGAAACCTCAACCTCATCGGAGCCCTCCCCCATCGCTCCCTTCACGAATTATCCCAAAAATGCATCTCCGCTTCACCCCCCCCCTCTCTCTGAGTAGTAAGGTGGGGTCCAAGCTTTGGGTCCCAAATCATCATCACTCCCACCCACCAGACGAACGTGCCATGCCCGTTTCCGCCCTTAGCCTCTGTTTGTTTGGGGCTGCATTCTGACGCTACCATCAATGATCAACGGACCCAAAAGGAAAGTAACATTTTAATAGAATATTTTATCTGTACCACATGTGGTTGGGGTGGTCTCTTCCCCTCTATTTGTTGCTCTTGGCATTTGGAGAAACTGTTTGTTTGTTGTTTGCTTTTGGCCTTTTTGTGGGGAAGCAATCTGGGTGGGTTTGGTCTGCTCCTCTGGTATGTTGAATTTGATGAGCTTCTGGGTTTCATCCAACAGAGGTTTTGAGCTCTGAATCTGGTGAAATAATTTGGCAGTTCTTGCGGGTTGTCATCGTGTCACTGCAATTTTGAATCTTTTTGGTATGTTTCTGGCTCTACCTTTGTATTGAAATGATGGCCTCTGCACAGCTTTGGAGTGGATGTGAATTTTTGGGTTTTAATAAAGGTGGGAGTTGTATGGTTTTGATTTGTGGGCTATTGATTTAATAATGTCTATGGGCCTTGCGATGATTTGGTGGCGGTTTTGGATAATGTAGATTGCTGCCTTTTTTTTTTTTTAAATTGCAGGGAGGAAGCAGTGGGAAATTGAAGTTTTGTTGTCTCAATTATCTGGTTAACCAGAAGTAGCAGCAAATTTTGACAATAGTCAAGAAATTTTGGAGTGGCATAAATAGTTGAAACTTAACGAATTTAGAGCATAGAAGCCGTAGATTGCTGCCTTATGATGAGTTTCTTGTTGAATTTCTTTTGCGGATTGGAAGCAATAGGATATAAAATTGTCGTTTCAAATTCCCTGGTTAACCAAAACTAGCAAATGAAGGCAAATTGGTCAACAAAGTTTGGAATTCATGATTTTGATTTGTTGGTTTTTTTTTTTAATTTATAATATATATATATATATATATATATGCGCGCCATTATGGGAAATTTTTGATCATATATTTACAGTGGGTTGTTGGCTTTTGATTTTTTTAAATATACGTAGATAATGAAAGAAAATTATACACCATTTTACATTTTTCAAAATGTCGTTAATATGTTACATATATATTTTTTTAAACCAAAAAAAAATTACAAGATTAAGTAAATTAAAAATATTTGTATTTAAATGAGTATAAAAGGTATGTGTTAATTAATAGTATTTCAATATGAAATAAAAATAGTTGTGATTAATTTGCATAATCAAATTCATTTAGAAAATATCATTTCAAAATTTTAAACAAAATGCGTTTTTCGTTTTTTATTTTGAGAAACTGTTTTTCGAAATGACAAACCAAATACGTTTTCAGTATTCTGAAAACTAAATTTCAAAACAAAAAATAAAAAATAAAAAATAAAAAATAAAATTACAAACCAAATGTCACTTTAATTTTTTTAATGTATTGTCAGAATGTTGACACTTTCCACCTAGCCACATGTCCATTGTTTTTTCTTGTACTATTGGCAGAATCCACTTAATATTACGATAAGCTTCTAACCTTTTTTTTTTTTTTTCAACGTTTTGAAATTATATTTATGTTATATTTGGATAAAAAACTGTGCTAATTTTAAAATAAAAAAAATATAATATATGTTGGGGTTAAATAGCAGGCTGTAAAAGCGTAAATACCCTTTATTTCAAGGGGAATCTTACTGCAAAAAAATATAAAAAAAAAAAGCCATGAACTCGAATCAACGTACTCAAATGGAATACAATAATGCATCCAGCGGAGCAATTCATTTCTATGCTGCTTATCCAAACTAGAGGCTCTCACCACTGAGGCAAGGTGATATGGATAGGCAACTTTTCTCTTACGGTCGGGCATTGAAGGAAAATTGAGAAAGGACAATTCCAGTCACGTGGCTGCACAGTTGTCTAATTACTTTTGTTTGCATCTAAATCTGACATCACATGCATGCAGAAACGAGAGAGGAGAAGTGTCAATTTAGCGAACTACTACTCAAAAACAAAAATAGATTAAAAAAATATTTTACAGAAAAACCTCTGCTATACAAAATGATAGAAATTGTTTACATATATATATATATATATACACACACACATACGCACACGCATAGAGGTATTTGGTTGACAAAAATTTGACAAAAAAATTTAGTAAAAGTATAAAAATTTGATGTAAAAATAATATGTGATAAAATTTGATTAGAATAAAATACAAAAGGTTGATAAAAATTGATAAATTTTGATTGATTTTTTAGCCAACCAAATATCTCCAGCCTGCGTTAGAATAATGTTGTGATAATAATATTCTTGCAATTCAAATATTTTCTTTTACTAAAGTCACAATTGTATCATAACCCCATACATTTTTTTTTAACATGTCAATGGGTGTATTTGAAGTATAAATTTGTAAAAGTTATAATTCATAATTCGCGTTGTGGGTATAAAACTTGAATTTTATAAAAATTTGTAAGAATTTATAAAAATTTAGAGAGTTTTAAACAGTCCCAATACTTATTTCATAATATTATTTTGTATATTGCGTTCTAACTCTATACATATATTTATTTATTTATTTTTTGAATAATACATGGGTTTGAAATTTTCAGTTCAAATGAAGCCGGCCTGCACTTGAAATAATTTAATTGAAGTTGTGTTTAAGAAGAAAGTAATTAGTATAAGATTTACAAAACAATAATCCAGTTCCCAATATTAAAATTAAAATATAATAAAGAAGTTACATATATATATATATATATATATTGTTTGCAAAAGTTTAAAAAGTTATAAATGTCCAAACCAGTTCACCTAGGTTGGGTTTCCATTTATAGAATTGAAATTAAAAATTTAGTACTAATTATTTAACAAGAATCGTTCAAATATAATTTTGTTAATTTAGATAAGAATTTTAATATAATTATGAAAAATTTTAAATCATCACAAAAAATGTAATTATTTGAAATCATTCATTCATTGGCTTCAGTATTTTAGATAGTAATGACATCAATACTTTGGTAATAATTATTAGAAAAAATTTTCTTGTATTATTAGATAAATTAAATCTATCGTATTTATATTTTAATTTTAAAACAATTTACTCTTAAGTTCATTGATTTAAAATCTTTTTATTATTCAAATGGGCCCTTTAATTTTGAAGCGAATTTGCAGAGCTAGGCTTGGGATTAGAAGCATAAAAAAATTGACATTCATTCGGGTAATGAAAGGTATAAAAATAAAAAGAATAGATTTGCCGAGGCATAGAATCAAATATTTAGTAGTAGCTAATAATCTTAAAACCGTCATATAGTTCTTCCATTTATTAGTTACTGTTCTTATTTTATGACAGTTAATAGACTTCTGACTTTTGTATTTTAATTACGGTTTTAATTTTGTAGTAGCTAGTAGGATTTTGGCTTCGATATTTTGGTTACGCGTGGGAGCCAAGAAAGAAAACTAATAATAATTCCCTATTCCCTCCCCCGCGGGAAAACCCCGCTCTCGCTCGGACCTAAAATAATCCCGCTCAATTTGTCTCCCATCTCTCTCAAATCTCTCGCTCTTCTCCCTCGTTCTCTTGTGTCGGTGCCTGAGTTCTCATCCCTCGTCTCGTTGCCGAAGTGTAGCCCGTGCCAACCAAGACAGCAAGCGGCAGCCTCCTGCCGCCGGAGCATAGAGCAACCTCCCTCCGCCGAAGCCTGGCCCTCTGTTTCTATTCACAGTTATGGAACAATTTAACTTTAATCAAAATAATTTCATTCCTTGTCTGGTACCATTGATTCACCATACCAGACAGCACTGTAATGTCTAGGGTTTCTCTTTCCTCAACTGCTTGTAGTGTGTAGGTGACCTTCCAGTTGAGAAAACTAGTAGAGAATCATGACGATAATAGGCTTCCCATAGAGCATTAAACCTAAGAAGAGCAAGATTCTCTGGGTCACTATGATCTACCTGTAATCAAAAAACTATAACTACTAAAATCGCCAGAATATGAAGCTAGACAGGAACACTAACCTTGAATGGAACTTTTTACTATTATTATTATTATTATTATTATTATTATTATTATGGAACTGGTATCTTGCATGTCATTTTTGCTTTGATACCCTCGGAATACTAATTACCAAAAAAAAAGATACCCTCGGAATACTAACCACACATTGCAACACTGCATCTTTCATGAAATCAGAAACAGAGCACGTGGACCAGTCAGGGAATGGAAAATAAAAGACTGCATTGCAGTTCACAAACCAGTTGGGACCATTGTCATATTCTTTTGTGTTGCTTTTTGTTTGTTTTAATTTGTTAGAATATTAGGAGTTCTTTTTATTACTTTTCATATTAGTATTATTATTGATTTGATTGAGAAAAATGAATGCGTTTTGGAGTTCAATGATGGTCCTCTTTTTATTTTTTTTTATAGGCATTTTGTTTGATATCGTTAATAGGTAACTATTATTTTTTGGGGGGTGGTTCTATTTTTACTTTGACAAGTCTAAATGATTTGATATTTTATTTTATGCATTTCTGGTGTTATATATAATACTTATATTTAATTTAAATTGGATTACTTATACATGTGTTCTTTTTTTCTTAATAACTAATTAACTAAAACTAATCATTGTTTTATTTTTATTTCAGGGATTCGGATCAAAATTGATATGGAATGATTTTTTTGAGTACTATATTGGAGATTTTTTTCTTTTTAATACAGTATTTGGGGCATTTTTTTGGTATTGTAATATGATTTATTTATGCTGCACTGTGTATAATATTTTTGTTTATTTTAATATCTTCCGATATATTTTTATTAATGTATTGTATATTTTATATCTCGTATTGAACTATAGTTACATGAATGAATTAAATTGGTTAATAATTGTAAATATAATGTTAATTTTACAGGTGAAAAAATAATTACTATAAATTAAATATAAATTTAAAATAATTAATAATATTAGCTGCGGCCATGAGCTGTAACTAATACTATAAATAAAAAATAAAATTTTTGATATTGGTCATTGCTCCAAGCTCTATTTAAAAGTTTATAAAATTAAATTAATATTTATATTTGAATGTATTAATTTATATTCGAATATTGTAACTTAAGTGAAATGGTATCGTTTTGCGTGAAGAATGAACAACATGGTGCCGTTTTGGGGTGATTGCAGTGGTTACTGTCAGTCCCCGCCTGCAGCCTCCCCTATCTCCTTTTCCCTCACCAACAGGATCTATTACGATCTTTCTCTGCCTTATCTCTGCTAAATGCTGCCTCTCCTGTAACTTCTTTGGTATAATTCTTAGTTGTTTTGTTTAACCCACACAACTAAACAATCCTCTGATTTTTTTTTCATTATTCAGTTGATTAGCTTTTAAGGGTCTGAATCATCTGAAATTGTGGTCTTTTATTTTCCTCTTCTTGTGGCTAAAAGCTATACAGAGTGCAAGTTCTTCAAAAGATTAATTTCCCCTTAAATGGTACTTTAACATCAAACTTTGGATAAGCCCTAATGTAGCAAATAGAATTGACAAGCCCCACTGTGTATTTATGTGGGTTGTGGTCTCGTAAAATGCTTCTTGTTATTAAGATAAGTGCCAATATAGGCCGAAATCCTGCATTGTAGTTTCTACTATTATTTTTTCGTATTTCGAGTGTATCTGACAATTAGGACTTTGTAGGACCTTTAATTCTGCCATGATATGTAGTACAGCTATATATATATATATATATATATATATAACAGCTATTATACCTACTTTTATGCATATATAATGTAATTATTATGTCATAGTTGGATTTTGATTTATCCGGAAGTTCAATTTTGATTTAGTTTGCACTTCTTTACGAGTTTCAGAACATTTCTACAAGCAAAGCTACGTGCACACAATTTCTCTCTAATATGGCAATGATCTTACTACCGTCTATGGTATGTGAACTTAAAACCTGTTACTAGCTTCCATCTTCCTTTCTCCTTATTTAATTTGGTGTGGTTATGTTTATATGGTTGTCTAAGAATTCCTTCTGGAACCACACACACACACACACACACAAATCATTTGTCACCTACTTTTAGTCAAAATCTTTGTGGATCCTATTTTTCATGGTCATTTTATTAGAAATATTGAGATTTCGAAATGAAACAATTACAGGGAGAATTGCAACAGAAATTTGTAGAATTTTTGTAAATCTTCTGTTGGAAAATAATTAATTATGGGCCAAATATGTTATTTGTGTTATAGGTTATCATAAAGGTTAAGACCATTTAAAGTGATCTGATAAAGTTTTAAGGTTTTGAGTTTTATAACATCTCATTTTGTATGGGCCTTTTAATATGTAGATACTTAAACCCATATTTCTATTTTATAATGGGCCAAATAGAAGTTGGGCTTTTACAGTTATTATAAATAGGTTATGGTCCTCAGGTCATACAAAAAAATTTTTCTAATCAATCTGACATCCCATCATCAGAGAGAATTAGAAAAAGAAACCTACGTATAGACTTAGAAGATCAAGAACCAAGAGATTACAACCATAGATTTAGGTACGCTTCTGTATTAATTATTTTCTTGATGATTCGATATGGATTAAATTATCAACATTTTCTTTTTACTAATTGAAAGGATATGATTAGTGTACCCTCGATAGTTTAAGTTCAACCATAAAATTGTCATGATTGCAAGCAGGTAGCTCTATTGTCACTTTTCTGGTATTCAAGTAGTTTTATGGAGCTTCTCATATAGTTTGTCTCAGTTCTCTTTTTAGCTGATTTATGAATCTTCCTTCCTATTTGTTTCAAGATATTGCCAAATTTATGAAGTTCTTGCCAACAAGATGTCTTCATTCATAGAGAGAATCATGGTTGCCCCCCCGGATTATATGACCGTTCACAAGCTGAGTAATGATAATAATGTTTCTGGGACGTATCTATGGCTTTAGCCCGTGTAGTGGCCCATGGTTCTCTCCTTGGTGGAGGACCAGACAAGCACCTAGTGGGAATCACAACTGACCTCGCGTTTGACAAGGCTCCAAGTGCTCAAGGGTAGAGTCAAGGATTACAAAATATTACTTATTGTAAATTAAAATTTAATAAATTAAAAATCTCATAGAGAGTTGGCTGAGATTGAACTATTTAAAAATAGAATGAACTGTTTAAGAAATGGATTAGACTAATTCTTTTTTGGTCTAAAATTTATCTAGTAAAAAAAATCTTTTTTTTTTTGGACCGTAGCCAGTAGTGTGGCTCCGACCCTGCAAGTGGTTCTTCACAAGTCTAAAAGAGAGTTTGGATCCCAAATAAATATTAAAAAATTTTAATTTTTACCAAGTTTCCCAATTAATTTTTTCACGTATTACTTTTACATCAATCTTTAGCGTTTTTTATTTTATTTATTCACCTTTTTTTTTCCTGCTAACCAAACACCACTAAATCCGACTAGATCCATTGCCGGGCTTAATTTCTGTGACTCTGTCCATCCAACATGGTATTCTTGTGGGATTACATGGATTAATGGATGATATATTTCTTATTAATCCCTATCCAAACACGATTTGTGCCCCCCCTTACCGTACCGGAAACAGATTAGGGTTCAAATTCAATCGGTTTTCTCCCAAATTGAACGAACTTATTCTTTTGTCTCTTCGCATTCAATGTTCTTTTGGCCAATGCTGGACAGGTTAGGATTCCGGGTAATTTCAATTCTCTGTTATGTATCGATTAGCGTCATATGCGTACAATCCAGTTTAGATCCCGGGGGTTAGTTTTCTGTAAATGTTAGGTGATGCTTATGTGTTTATGGGCATGCGTCTGCATGTACTTTATCTGTGTGTTTATATATTTGTTTTCCTAGTCCAATTATCTCTGCAAGTTCTCGTATGTATATTATATCTGCATCTGTATGCATATGTTTATATGTACATATATTTATAACCTTGAAAGTAACAATTTTCCTTGTCCAATTATCATCGGCAAGTTCTCACATAAGTCAAATGGATTGTGAAATGTTCTTTTTCCTCTTTTTGACTCGGAGTCTGCAGTATTGCAGACGCTGTAGTTACTTCCAAACGTCACCGTTTTAACCTGTGTAGTGGCCCAAAGTTCTCTCCTTTGTGGAAAGACCAGACAAGCACCTACTGGAGATCACAACTGACTCGTGTTTGACAAGGCTCCAAGTGGTCAGGGCCAGAATCACAAAATGTCTTATGTTACTAGTCAAAACTCAATAAATTAACGGTGCCATAAAGGGTTAGTTGGTGTTGGACTATTCAATAAATGAGTTAAACTAATTCTTTTTTATCCGAAATTGCTTAATAATTTTTTTTTTTGGCATTGGACTGGAGCCCACCAGATGGCTCCGTCCCTGCAAGTGGTTTCTTCACAAGTCACATGCCTGAGCCCGAGCCTGATCCTGCCCTTAGCAACATCCCTGCTTCCGTAGGCTCTTGCATCAGCAGTAGAGTCTGAAAGATTTCAGAGGAAAAAGACTTGTCTGATTGTATCTCATCTTCTAAATTTAACAGCAAAAAATCTGCAAAATAAAACCTTGCCCATTTATCGAATTCCATATCCATCAATCTCCAGTAGCAATGGCTCCACAAAACCTCCTCCACTTCATTTTGCTCCCCCACACCGCCCAGGGCCACCAAATTCCCAAGACAGACATAGGCAGGCTACTAGCACAGCACCGTGTGGCTGTTACCACAATCATCGCCCAGTGCTTCCCCTTTCACTGGGGTCATTGATCGTGCCATCAAGTCCGGGTCCCAAATTCAACTTCTCCGTGTCCCTTTTCCATAAGCCAAAGCTGGCTTGCCCGATGGATGTGAGAGTGTTGACAATCTCCCTTTGAGAGACTTAACTCAAGAACTTCCTTATTGGCATTAGGATGCTGTTGTATATGTATCCTTAACCTTAAGAGTTAAGTGAGTTGGGTTAGGTCTGCGAGTTAGGAGCTTATTACTCCAAGTTTTCAAGTTCGAATCCTCTCTCTAATAACTCTTGGGCACAAAACGTAATAAGGTTGATAGGACGGACTTTCTTGGTTGGACGAACTATGTCTAGTTCTTGGGTATCGGTTCAAATTCCCATCGCTGCGTGAGTCTGCGACTTTGAAAGGCTGGTGTGTGTGCCACAAATCAAGAGAAATTCACCCCCTAAGGATTTGGCATAGGAGAGTGAATTTCTCGGGGTCAAACCCTCTTTTTTATATGTATCCTTAATTTATTATATTAAACATTGTAGCAATTTTATATGGTTAAAAATTGATGAGGTGTTTGTAAGCTAGCTTGTGGTATTTTCTTCTAAGGCGTGGGAGTCATTTTGAGTTATTATTAACCTCTTGTTTTTTCGTCTGTTCTTCAACTCTTGACTTTAGTGTTTTGCCACTATTATGTTATGATGTGTGAGATTAGATATTATATGATTAATTATTATTATTATTTTTTTTCATTTTTATTTATATGGTGTTTGTATGATTGGTGGAATGTGAAAAAAAGCCTGTACGGATATAAATTAATCCTTTGGTTTATTGGAAAGGTTGGCCACCATCTTGTTTATAACAAATAATAAATCCACGCCATGTGGCCCAATTGCGGTGAGTGCACTGTGGCTGAAATTGTTTACAGTCCCACAGCTCTTATTGAAACAAAAAATTTGGAATCTTTTTTGTTTCATCTCCTCAATACATCCGAAGGCAAGTCTTGATTGGAATTTCCAGCTATAACATTAGGCTGAAATTGTTTCGTACTTTCGAGTCGTGGGCCTAATGGTCCTCAAAACCAAAGCGAGGCCACAATTTTGGTCAAGATGTTGAAACTTCTTACCTGCTTTTGCCTAATCAATCTAACCTAGATTGTGTAAATACTTGAAAGTTACATAAAAAAAAAAAAAGAAAATTATTTTACCAAATATTCTTTATAAAATGTGAAATGAAAATAATGTAATAGTAATATTTCTCTAATAAAAAAAAGACTTTCTAATGAGTTGTTTTTATTTAAAAAAATGACAGGCTCGCAAGTTTGTACATTATGGATGTGTTTGGAGTGATAAAAAATGAGATAAAGTGAGATAAGTTATGCGTTGTAATTCATACATGAGAAAAAAATGAATCATTTTAAGGTATTTTAAAAGTTTTCATCAAACCAAATGGAGTTTATTTTCGTCCTTATTTACATAAAAAGATTAACTAATTGTATAGCATTGTTCAGAAGTAAATTGTTTGTTAGGAGCAAATAAAAAACCTCTCACTTCATTATGTTTTTCTCCTAGCAAATAATTTTTATTACTTTTAAGGGGCATTTGGAGTCCAAAAAATTTTAAAAAATTTCAAAAAATTTCAAAATTTGCCACGGTCTCAAACTCCAAAAAATTTCAAAAGTCATTGGAACGAATCAAAATGGTGCGTTCCAATGGATTTTGTCAGAATTTAAAAAAAATTAACCAAACATTTGTATAAAAAATTACACAAAATTTTAAAAATTTTTAAACTCTTCCACTAAAATTTTGACACGTGTCACTTTATATAATTTTTAATAATTTATATTAAATCAAACAAAAATATTTAATAATTATTACATAATAATTTTAAAATTCACTTTTAGAAATTTTTGATTTTTGTTGGGGTTCTAAATGTCCCCTTATCATTTCTATTGATTAATTTATATAGTTGATTGAGATTTGCACTATTTATTGAGCGATGATATTCAATTGAAATTAATATATGTGAATAAATGAGAGCACAATTCATTAAACCAAAGTATATTATCATCTAAAAAATCTCAAATTATTAAAAGGCTATAAGTCAGTATATAATAATATATGCAATTTTAAATATATATATATATATATATATCCACAATCATTGGATGGGTTCTAGAAGGAGGAACACTTTTCTGATCGAATAAGCCTAAACAGCCTGTGGTTGTCGCCTTGCCGAGGAGATAACGGTCAGTACAATTTAGATGTTTGATTGGAAAAAGTAAATTAAAAAGATATAGTAAAAGTATAAAAATTTGATGAAGAGATGATATATAATAAAATTTAATTAAAAAAATATAAAAAATTAATAAAAATTAATTAATTTTAATAAATTAAACATCCTCCTAAAATTTAAGAATCCTTACATCAGCCTCGAGTGCCTTGTATGGACGGACAGCAGAAATTATCTAGTAATATCCATGTATTATTAAACTTGTAACTCTCATGTAAGCCTTACATGAATTAACGGATGTTAAAAATTTACCAACTACACTGATTGAGTTATTCTTTATTTATAAATTATCACAACCACGTCATTTAGTAATATTTCCAAATTCTATATAAAACAAAAAACAAAAAACAAAAACAAATAGCCTTATAACTTAGAAAATGAAAATTCTATAAAATTCTACTCTAATTATAATTTTATCACTCCGACGTCATTCTCTTTCTTTTTTGGGGGGGGGGGGTTTAAGGGGTGTTAATGTAAAAAAAAATACAAATATAATCAATCTAACCTCGATATTGTAGGGAAGTGTTTGGCAACAAAATTTTTAGCAAAAAATCAGTAACTTTTGATTTTTAAGCGTTTGGCAAACCACTAATTTTTGTCAATTTTCTCCTCTATTAAAATAACTTTCAACTCAAAAGTTTACTAAAGATTGTTAAAAGTTATCAAAAAATTTACCAAACATTTAAAAGTTGTAAAAAGTTGCTGAAAATTATCAAAAACTATTACTTGTTTCACCAAACATATCAAAAATTATAATTAGCAAATTTTGATCAAAAATTACTAAAAATTGTTAAAAATTGTGTTTCCAAATGCCCCCTAAATTCTTGAAAGTTATATAGAAAAAGAAAAAGAAAATTAATTATTTTACCAAATATTCTTCATAAATGTGATACGAAAATAATGTAATAATAATAATTTTTGTAATAAAAAAACTTTCTACTGAATTGCTTTTATTTAAAAAAAAATGATAGGCTTGTTCATTTTTTGGTCTTTATTTACATAAAAAAATTAATTAATTGTATGGCATTATTCAAAAGTAAATTGTTGTTGGGAGCAAATAAAAACCTCTTACTTCAGTCATCTTTGTTGTCCCAGCAAATAATTTTTATTACTTTTAATCATTCTATTAATTTAATTTATACAATTGAAATTACACATATGTGAATAAATGAGAGCACGTACAATCATTAAACCAAAGTATATTACTAAGGTACTGTTTGGTAACTCAAAAAAATATCAAAAGTATATTTTGTAATTTTTGGTGTGTTTTGCAAACTCATAAATTTTTTCACTTTTTTTTATTTGCTACAATAAAAAGTACACTCCATAATTACAACTTTTTTGATTATTACAGTAAAAAAATACTAAACACCCAAAAGTTACACTTTTTTACTTTGCTACAGTAAAAAATTTACCAAACATCCAAAAGTTACAAAAAAAAATATTAAAAATTTCACTTGGTTCAACTAAAACACACAAAAAATGCCAAAAAAATACCAAAAAACTACCAAAACTTTAATTTTTTTGAACTTTCAAACACCCCCTAACTAAAAAATTCCAAATTATTAAAAGGCTATTGTCGCTATATATGTAAATTTAAAAATGTGTATATATATATATATATCTACATTCATTGGATGGGTTTTTTTTTTGTTTTGATAAGTTTCATTGGATGGGTTCTAGAAGGAGGAACACTTCCCTGATCAAAATAAGCAAGAAACAGCGCAAATTATTGTGCCTTACCGAGGACATAAGGGTCAGTACGGCGCAAGATTGTCCTGTCCCGGCCATTAGTCTTATGAATCTTACATCAGCGTCCAGTGCCCGTATGAATGGACATCAGAAATTTATCTAATAATATCTGCAACAGCAACGACTCTTTTTACTGCATTATGAATAAAATTATATTAAAATTTTGTATATATTTAAAATTTTAGATTAGAAGTTTAAATTTAAAAAATTATGATAAGTTATGAGTCTAATTTTTTTTTTCAAAATTTTGAGTTTTGAAGGTATTACATATGTTTTGATTTCTCTCTTTCAATTATTTTTTGATAAATACCATAAAAATAACACAAACTGTGGTGCTTTAATTTGAAAGGCTCAACTTCCTAGGAAACTATAATTAAGCATAATTTAAGAGGGCGTTTGAAGTGCATAAAAAAAAAATATCAAGTTGGTGTTGATGTGATATAAAAGTGACACGTGACGAAATTTGATTGAAAGAATTTGAAAATTTTGAAGTTTCTTGAAATTCTTTTGAAAAAATTTGGACATTAAACGGTTCCAAAGTTGATAGTTTTGATTTGTATATAATATATGCTGTTAAAATATGATAAATTTATAATGTTCAAGTCATTTTGTGAGATAAATGGTAGTAGAGTCCACTAAATAAGAATTAAGCAGGAAGTTAAAAATATAAAAATGATTTCAACCTTTAAATAAAAGAAAAAATAATTTTTAACTGTTGAAGTTTAATTTATAAGAGAGATATTTTAAAAATTAACTTTATTATATAGATTATTAAACTCGTAACTCTCACGTAAGCCTTACGTGAAGTAACGGACGTTAGGAATTTACCAACAACACTGACTGAGTTATTCTGTATTTGTAAATTATCACAGCCACGTCATTTAGTAATATTTTCAAATTCTATATTAAAAAAAATAAAAAACAAAATAGGCTTATTATAACTTGAAAATAAAAATTCTATAAATTCTACTGTACTTATAATTTTACCACTCCGACGTCATTCTCTTTCTAATTTTTTTTTTTTTTTTTTTAGGTTTTAAGGTACGTTTGGTGTAAAAAAAATACAAAATAAATTGAAACTTTTTCTAATTTTTGTCCTAGTGTTATTAGTGTTACCTTTGAAAAAATTATATATTTGTAAAAATTTATAAAAGTTAGAAAAAATTGAAGAAAATTAAAGAAATAATAAAAATTGATAAAAATTAAAATATATTAGCAAATTTTAATAAAGAACATTGAAAAAAAATTAATAAAATTGATAATTGATAAAAAATATAAAAGTTATGATAGCCAAACAACTCTTAATTACATTTTTCTTACACACTCACCACCCTAGCTATTCACAATAGGATAAGACTGTTCTAGGAAAAATTTTACCAACAAAAAAAATGTGACATAATAATGTAATGATGTATATTTTTAATAAAATACATTAATATAAATATTTCTTTTAAATAATAAATTTACAATCACGCCATATTATTTTCATTTAAAAATTTAAGTATAGCGTTATTTTTCAGTACGGGGCGTTTGATAAACTAAAAATAATTTTTTTTAACTTTTATTTTATTGTTGTTACTGATAACTTTTGGGAAAAAATTGTGTGTTTAGTAAAAATTGAAAAAAAATAGGTTAAAGTTAGAAAAGTTGGTAATAGTTTAAGAAAATAAAAAAATAAATGAAATTAGAAAATTAAAAAAATAAATTAGAAAAAATTTTAAAATGATAAATTACAGTAAAGATGGAGCTCCTAAGAGCACGTGCACCAATAGTTAGTTATATTATCTAGTAAACAGTGTACATTTTGGGTTAGCTAGTGGCTTTTCTTTTCTAAGCTACACCAATGTTAGGCATTTTACCAATTGTCTATCAAAAAATTAATTTCTTAAAATTGGAGACCTATATAATGGCAAGAAGCGCGAGAGACTGGGAAGAGAAGTGCAGGAGAAAAATAATAAATAATTAGATTGCTTGTGAATAGTTTCTCAGCAGAAGAAGTAGATACTGTAATCGGAGGAAAAATACCTCCAGATTTAGAGAGACTGGTGCAAAAGAATACTCTTGTATTGACTAATAAAAATACCTAAACTGTTTATTTAGCTCCCCTACTACACTTGCTCTAGGTACAGCTGGCAGCCAATTCCAAAGCCAATTATATATACACGCACACGTACATGTATATTATGGACTAGAAGCTCCAGGTTGAAAACCAGTCACCTTAAACTCCATCCACAGTGAGTTATCATTGCTCTCTCCCTCTCCATGGCCACCCAAATTCATCGCCCTTCATTTCCTCATAGTTCCTCTCATGTCCCAAAGCCATCTCATCCCCATGACCGACTTTGCCAGGCTTCTGGCTCAGCGGGGTCTGATTGTCACCGTAGTCACCACCCGGCTCAACGCTTCCCGGTTTCAAACCCATCATAGACCGCGCCACGAGATCCGGTCTCAAAATCCAACTCATCCCTCTCCGGTTCCCCTGTCAAGAGGCTGGCCTCCCCGAAGGATTCGAAAACTTGGACACAATCACTTCTCCCGACATGATTAAAACAGTTCATGGTAGCCAGCGGTTTGCTCGAAGGGCCGCTCGAAAACTTAATCGCCGAGTTAGAACCCCGGCCGAGTGCATCATCACCAGCAATGCCCTTCCTTGGACCGCCGACGTCGCTCGGAGGCTCGCCATCCCAAGGTTCGTCTTCAACCGCGATTTCTTGCTTCACCCTTTTCTGCTGCCACATGATCTCTCTTAGCGGCGCATCCGAGAGTGCTACTTCGGACGCGGATTCCTTTGTGGTGCCAGATTTGCCTCATAGAATCGAATTTGCTAAAGCGCAGTTGCCTGCGAGTCAAAAAATTTATCATCCGATTCGAATGGGAAGATGAAAGTGGCTCTGGCTAGTGCAGAAGGCGTTCTAGTGAATAGTTTTGAGGAAATGGAGCCTTCATATGTGGAAGGTTACAAGAAGGTGAATAAGAAGACTTGGTGCATAGGGCCGGTTTCTCTTTGCAACAAAGATATGTCCGATAAGTTCGATAGAGGTAACAAGGCTTCCATTGATGAGCACCATTGCTTCAAGTGGCTTGACTCGAAGAAACCAAGCTCTGTTATTTACGCTTGTTTTGGCAGCTTATGCCACATACCGCTTTCCCAGCTGATGGAGATCGGTTTAGGCTTGGAAGCGTCGAATCGCCCCTTCGTTTGGATAATCAGAGCCGCGGATGTTCGGCTGAGATGGAGAAATGGCTGGGGGAAGAGAAATTTGAGGAGAGGAATAAGGGTAAGGGACTTGTGATCCGAGGATGGGCGCCGCAAGTTTTGATACTGTCCCATCCTTCGGTCGGAGGGTTCTTGACGCACTGCGGATGGAACTCAACGCTTGAGGGAATATCTGCGGGCGTGCCCATGATCACCTGGCCGATGTTTGCTGAGCAATTTTTCAATGAGAAATTGGTTGCGGATGTGTTGAGGGTCGGGGTGAGAATTGGCGTCGAAGTTGGTATGCAGTGGGGGGAAGAAGAGAAGTTCGGGGTGTTGGTGAAGAGGGAACAAGTGCAGAAGGCTGTAGAACAAGTGATGAATGAGGGGAGGAGGGAGAGGAGAGAAGGAAAAGAGCCAGAGAACTTGGAGAGAAGGCAAGGAGGGCAATGGAAGAAGGTGGATCTTCTTACTTGAATATAACATTGTTGATTCAAGAGGTAATCCGACTCCTAGAATTGAATAAGCTCAAGGGCTCGACCCAGCAGCTGAAACAGAGTTCAGAGAGGGTTCCCGTTCGTTTTGCTATATCAACATAAATGGTCGCTCCTCTTAAGGTTGATATGGGGGTGGTGTTCTGTTTACAAGTCGTGTTGACTCTCTAATAATTATTATCCTTCGCAAGTTGATTTCCGAATATCTTTTGGCACTGCTTTTGCCTCCGGGTACGATCTGAACCGGGAAGTGGGTGTATTTAGTGATATTTTGAGTTCCGCGATTCAATTGAAAAGGAGGGTCGAAGGGACTGGCATCTATCTCTCAATTTATTCGTCGGCAAAGTCTAGCAGGGTTCTGGAATTTAAAAAAAAAAAGAAAAAAAAAAATGGTTGTGTAATCATATATATTACAAAGCTGATGACCGTATTTTATGTAAATGGGTCTATTATTATTAGTAAAATTTTAATTTGAAGTGCTTCAGTTTTAGCCTTTTGTGAATTGAAGGAGAAAAAGAAGGTTTTTTTGTTTTTTTGTAACCAAAGCCTGTGCTGGGCAGGCTGATAGGCCCACAAACCCATCACGCCTTGTCAAATTAGAGTGAGTGGCTTGTTTCGAGAAATCGCTTGTTCAACCACAAGTATAATTCCAGGCGATTGGAATCTAGAACGTTTGAGTTTACTGTTCGTCCCAAGTCTTTTTTTGTGCACTGGGCTATTCAGTAAGGGCAAGAGCAAGAGAAAAGAAACTGCGGCTGGAAAGGTTAATTTTGTTGGAAGAAATCAATTTTTTTCTAAATTCGTAATTTTTTTTTTTTTATATCCCCAGTTTGGGGGTGTAACACGCATGAAATAGAGTGAATGAAATTTTTTAATTATATTTTTCTATCTAATCTTTAGTATTTTTTTATTAATTTTATAAATATTCGTTATTAATAAATATTTTGTAGATAGTATAATAGTATTTTAATCATATTTTTTTTTCACATTATTCTCTATTCTTTCAAACAAAAAAAAAAAATTAATTATAGCCTCTATTTTGTTCATCTCTCTCAAATAAAAAATTAAGTACCATTCCTTCTTTTTCTTTAAATTAAAAATAACCATTCACTTTCATTTTAATTTCTTTACATCTTTCTCACGTGGAAAAAAATTTAATTAACCTTTCATCCTTCTGTCTTCGTTTAATTTACTTTTCTTTTCTTTCTCTTTTTTTCTTCACCCTTCTAAACGAATGCTTATCAATCTCAATCATTTATGTCTATATATATATAGAGAGAGAGAGAGGCAGAGAGAGTGAGAGACGTTACATAAAGGACAATTAATTATTGATGTGTTTAGAGTGATAAAATAAGATTAAAATGAAATAAAATGAGATAAATTATGAATTAGTAATTTGTGCATTAAAATAAAAAATAAATTATTTAAAATTTTTTTATTTTTTTTTAATTTTTTATCATTTCAAACGGAAAGGTTGCGATTAGTGAGTAAATACGGAGTGCCCCGTTATAAGACGAAAGGAACAATGCAAACGAAGACGACGATGCTTAGAATATTTTTCTGATACAAACGAAAGGGACAATGCTTCCAATACTTTTCTGATACAACTTGGGGGAAACTTTGCAAACGAAAGGCAAAATTAAAAAAGCTGCCGTGGATGAGCAAGGCAACTGGCATACCATTAAAATTAGGAGGTGTCGTGTGGGTTAAAAGCTAAACGAATGGTAGACCTTATTCGTTACACCCGGCATTTGTCGTGGGTTTAAATTCTTTTATAAATATTTTTTTGTTCAAAAATTTTTTAAATATATTTATTTGTAATGCAATTTTAATTTTAATGTGAAATTTATATTGTTTTGAATGAAATCTTATTTAGAATTATATTTATTTTCATATAACCAAATTATATAAACTTTTGAGTAAAAAATTTTTAAATTATTATTGTTGGATTGTATTAAACTAGTTATATATATTATATTATATTAAATTAAATAAATAACTTAATATTTAATGAAATACATAGGCATCAACTAATTTGTTTAAGAAATTATTCAAATACTGTTGATAGTAATTGTGCGGCAATAAAATTGTCCTTGCTTGAATTTGTCCTCCACGTCAACCAGAAATCCGATGTCGAGCCTGTCGAGCACAAAGAAATAAAAAAGTTATGACTAGAGTGAAAAGTCTCCAACTAAAAAACTTTCCGATGGTCAAATTAGCAAAAGTTTTGAGTTATGTATAAAGAGAGGAGAGTAATGTTGTAAGGTTGATAATAGATAGTATATCTGAATTTTAGAATTAAATGTTATATTTATAGTTGGACAATGTAAATTAATTAATTAATGATTAAATGGTAATTATTGTGTATCCTATATGTATATATATAACGCCATATCTCTCGTTTCATTAAATACTTTTCTTTTTCCATTAATGTCTCCTTCTCTCATTTAATACGCTGTGAGCTAAATGAGGATTTGACATTTTTATCTGTCACTTATAAGAGAGAAAACTAACCAATTTAACTTTTTAAACAATTAAATTAGTTTATTTACGACTATTTGAATTCATGGTTGGAACTTAAACCATTTTGATTCATAAACAATGTGGGACTCTATTTTAATCTCTTTCTAATACTCCTGCCTCACCGAGCAATCTTCCTAATTGCTCGGGAACACACCACTTGTTTTAGGTGATTCTTGTGCCTGCATCACTGTCGCTTGGGAATATATCACATGTCCAGGACTATTTTTGTACAATAGTAATAAAAAATTGCTATAAATTTTTTTAAACTAAAAATAATAAAATAAAAATAACACACAAGAAATTAAAAAAATACAATTAGAAAAAAAAAAATTATGACGGGTGAGGTTAGAGCCGCTTGTGTCTGAGCTCCGGACAGACGAATTGAAAGTCACGCCCCTCAGGCCACGCACAGTCCCCTCCCTCTTCCGGGGACGTGAAGCGTCCACGTAGGACAAAAGTCACGTCAAGCTATCTGTCTTATTATATAGATATATCTTATTAATAGATAGGTCGGCACTTTGTTTGCTTGTAAAAAGGTTTCTAGAAGCTAATTGCTCTCATGAGTCCAACATTAACCGCCCGTGTTAAAAATTTAAAAGAACTATAATGTCCCGCTCACGCTATCAAATTCACAGCCGACAGGCTGTTGGTATCCACAATTTCGGAAAACGGCGGATAAATATGGCCTAATGTGAATGTGTCAAAAACAATCGAAGTTACCCCAAAAAAAAAACAAAAAAAAAATTATGAATATTTACTTATTTTTATTAATTTTTATTATTTTTATTTTGTTGTATATTTATTTTTAAAATTTAAAATTTACAAATTTTTATTAAAAGTTACAAAATAGTTACCCACTTTTTTTTTAATATTTATTAATTTTTTCGTCTACTCTTTTAATCAAAATCGTTTAAAATGACTTGTTTTGTATCATTTTAATGCATTATTTGATCATTTTTAATTGATCTTCTAAACACAAAAAAAATAACTAAAATTCTCTATTTTTTTTAACTTTTAACCATTTTTAATCGTGCAAGTAACCCCAATAAATACATATATGTACACGTTATATTGAACTTACCCGGCTCCATCTAGAAGAAACAAAAATAAAGAAATGATTCATAGCATCAAAATAGGATCGCTTGAGCTTAATTTAAATTTATTAATATTAGATTTTGAGTTTATTTCGTAAAACATAATTTCAATTCAATCTCAATTCACGAAGAATTAATCAAATCAAAATGCTACCACTTCATTAAATTAAAAATAATTATTATTTTAATAAAAATATTATAATTTTATATATTGGTATTGTTTGAAGTTAAAAAAATATAAAATTTTAAAATTTTTACAAATACAAATTACGAGGACTATAAAATTTAAATTTTTTACTGACTGTACAAAGTACAAGATACTAATTTTTATAAATTTGTACAATTCCAAACACACTCATTATATTAATTAAGTCAACTCGCAATTATTTGATTTAGATATTTTTAAAGTCGAATTCGAGATTAATTCTAAACCAACAATAAATTAAATTTAATTCAACTTGATAAAGTCATAATAAATTTGAAAGTTTTTGAATATACTGCCACGCGTCCAGTTTAGGCAAGTTAACACGTCAAAATTGAATGTCAATTATTGACCCTTTTTTTTTTTTTTTTTTGCTGGACTTTATTATTATGCTCTAGTGATTTGTTTTTTCATTTGGACTGATTTTTTTTTTTAAATTAAAAGGCTTAGTTTGGGAAGGCAAAAAAAGTGATTTTTTTTTTTTTTAGGCTAATTACTATAACTAAGTAAAAAAAAAAAGTCACCTTTTTATGTTTGAAAAGAAAAAAATAACTTTTTAATAATTGATTTTTAATTTTTGTTTATTTAATCTTTTTATTCTTAAAATTAAAAAAAAATTGTAAGAACGTAAATTGATATTTTATAACATAAATAAATAGTCAAAATTTTCAAACGAAACCTAACTTGGGTCTTACTCCCTCCTAGTGGTTTCAAAATTGTATTTTTTTTCATTGCAATTGCCAATGCACACCGATGGGACTCCCCAGAAGCATATTCTAGATGAGCTCCGCAATTAATTGGCTAAAACTGTTTTATAAGTATCGCATGGCACCCACTTTGTTTAACTTTTTAGTACTTATGAAATTTGTCCACATGAGGTATTGGGTTGATAAGAAATTGGTCCTAAACTATAATAAAAGTAAAAAATTGTGATATAAGGATGATATGTGAAAAATTTGATTGGAGAAAATATTGAGTTCATGAAAAGTTGATCCAAAAGTACAATAAAAATAGAAAGATGTGACATAAAGATGATATGTAAAAAAATTTAATTACAAAAAGTACAAAAATTA
>CM034234.1:7881789-7940743 GCA_019916065.1 Vitellaria paradoxa
CGAATTGTCTTGTTTGATTTAATTGAAGTATTACATTACAGTTTTTAGATTAGATTTTGCTGCGCATTTACATTAGGAAAAATTCGTTAGTTAATATTTTATTCCTTGAATCAAAAATCAAAAATCAAATTGCTAAAATTTTGTTAATAGGTTGTTAAGTTGTTTTAATTTGAATTTTAAATTTGCAAAACCCTAGGAATTAGTTTTAATTAATCTACAACTTAGTTTACATTCAAATTTAGGATTTCCATTTTAACCTAGAAACTAATATCATAGGCTCCTTGTGAATTCGACCTCGGACTCACCGAGTTAAAACTACACTGCACACCCTTGCACTTGGGGGTTAATTTAGACGCATTTTCTAATAGCGGTCAAGTTTTTGGCGCCGTTGCCGGGGAGCCAAATTTTAGTTTTTAGGTTGTTTTCATTTTTAAGTTAATTTTCTTTTTCTAAAAAAAAAAAAAAATTTTGCTTCAAATTAGTATTCTGTGGTCCCGACCGTCTACACTCTGGTCCGGACCACAGTACCCTTTCTCTGATTCTTTTCCTAGCTTATGAACAATTGGATTCGAGGGGAAGACGGTAGATTACAGCGTCCTGATCCCTTAGCTTTCCTTTAGAATTTGAACCTCATTTAGAAGGAAATCAAAGTCCTAGACTTCCTATTCCACCTTTAGAAATGGCTGAAGAACAAGCTGTTGCTGCTAGGCGTTCCATGAGAGATATCTATAACCAGATAGGCATACACCCAGTCTTGCATAGTTTGGCCAGAAAACCAAAGACCTTTCAACTTTAAACATGGCATGATACAATTGTTACCTACTTTCTATGGTATGGACTCTGAAAACCCATACGATCATTTACTCGATTTAGGAACATTTGTGTCACTATCAAGGATCAGGATGTCCCATAGATTAGTATTTCTTAAGCTTTTTCCATTCTCTTTGCACGATAAGGCTGCTAGATGGTTTGAATTCCTACCATCTAACTCCATTCGCACATGGGATGAAATGCAAACCAAATTTCTTAAGAAATTTTTTCCTCCCAATAGAACTGATGCTATACAGCATCAAATACTGAACTTTGCTCCACAACATGGTGAAACTTTCTATCAAAGTTGGGAGAGGTTTAAAACTCTCGTACATTCTTGCCCTCACCATGGATTTGAAGTTTGGCGTCTTGCCAGCATCTTCTATAGCTCATTAACGTCAGACTTAAACATATTTGTGGAAACAATGTGCAATGGGCAGTTTTATGATAAAACCCCTGAAGAAGCTTTTGAATATTTTGAATTTTTAGCTGAAAATGCACAAACCTGGGATATCACTGGAACCCAAAGTTCTCGAGCAACTAATGTTACCCCAATTAGAGGTATGCATCAATTAAGCGAAGCTGATGACCTTAAGGCAAAGTTAGCAACACTCTCTCGAGAAATAGAAACTTTGAAAACCAAAAGGACCCACAACCTGTAAGAGAGCTAGTGGCAAATGTCTATTACGCACTATGTGAAAACCAATCCCATGGAATAAACGATTGCCCTAACCTTCATATTTGTAGAGAAGTTGCCCAGAGCCAACAAATTAGTGAACTCCCGATACATGCCATAAACCAATATCGCCAACCATATAGGGGACAAAATCTAGGAGGAAATCCTATTCTGAGACTTACAATCCGGCAGTAGGAATTACCCCAATTTTAGTTGGAGAAATGAGGGAGCTCAAACTCCACAACCCTATCATGCACCTCATTTTCTAGCTCCTCAAGCCCCAATGTCCAATCCAGGAATGTCTCAGAATGTGGGACCATCTCATGCTCCTTACATTCCTCCAAACAAGAGATCTACAGAAGAAACACTTCAACAATTCATGCATAGTCAAAATACACGTTGGATTCAAAATGATAGAAATGTGGATGAAATCAAGGGCCAATTGAGAAATATGGATGAAATCAAGAGCCAATTGACTCTTTGACACAAACTTTAGTCACACAACCAAAGGGTCAATTTCCGGCTCAACCTCGTCCCAATCCATTGGCCCAAGCTAAACAAGTTGAAGGATCTTCTAACTTTCAAGGAACATAGAGCAAGTCCAAAACATCACCACACTTAGGAGCGGAAAAATTGTAGATAAAACTATTCCTCCTAGGAAGGATGAAATGAGTGAAGAGTTGAAACCTAGGTGTGTGGTGGATGATAATAAGAACGGGAAAAGAACCAATCATAGTTGAGGAGTCCACAACAGACGAACAAGAGAAAACGGAAAAGGAGGAGGAAAAGGAAGAGGGAAAGGAAGAAGAACCCATGATAATACCTAGGGAGTATGTTCCCAAAGCACCTTTCCCTCAGAGATTTTTGAAAGCTAGGAAAAAGCCCAAACAGCTGAATTGCTAGAGGTGTTCAAACAAGTGAAAATTAATATACCTCTCCTTGATGCAATTAAGCAATTCCCTTCTTATGCCAAATTCCTCAAAGAATTATGCACTGTAAAAAGGGGCTTAAATGTCAAAGAAAGCATTCCTCACTGAACACAAGTGCCATAGTACAATGTCGTACTCCCCCTAAATATAAGACCCAGGATGTCCTATATCTTGTTATATAGGGAAGTATTATATTAGTAGAGCGCTGCTTGACTTAGGAGCAAGTGTGAATTTGCTCCCTTACTCAGTGTACGAGCAATTGGGTTTAGGTGAGCTGAAGCCTACCCGTGTGACTTTACAACTTGCAGATAGATCAATTAAAGTCCCACGAGGTATAATCGAAGATGTACTGTACAAGTGGAAAATTTTTATTTTCCAGTGGATTTCATAATTAGATACTCAACCACTTACCAGTCTATCTGCACCAGATCAGACGCAGTAATTCTAGGACGACCATTCTTAGCAACTTCGAATGCGTTGATTAATTGTAGGAATGGATCCATGAAAATGTCTTTTGGTAACATTGAATTTGAAACGAATATCTTTCATGTTACCAAACGACCAAAAAGGTGCCTGATATACAAGAAGTGGATTTGATAGAATCCATAGTTCAGGAGTATGTAGATCGTGAATTTGTTGAGGATCCTTTAGCTATTCGCTTTAGTGAGGAGAATTCACACCTAATGATATCAAACCAAGAGCTAGGTACTATGGTTGATTGTTTGGAAATATGCCCAATCATGTCTATAAGTAAGTGGAATCCGACTTTTGAGAGTTTGGGACCTCTTTTAAATAAAGCAGAGTCTTCAGAAGTACAAGCTCCTAGCCCTGACAGAAAACCGTTACCTCACAATTTGAAATATGTTTTTCTAGGAGAGGGGAGACATATCCTGTAGTCATTTCTTCAGAATTGACTATTCATCAAGAGCAAATGCTAGTTCAACTTTTGAAAAATTATAAGAAAGCTCTAGGATGGTCAGTAGCTGATCTGACAGGTATAAGTCCTCTTCTTTGCACACATCGTATCTATCTAGAAGAGGAAGCCAAACCAGTTCGTCAGATGCAACGACGACTCAATCCGAACATGAAAGAAGTGGTAAGAGCTGAAGTGTTGAAGTTACTTGACGTAGGGATAATTTATCCTATCTCTGATTCTAAATGGGTAAGCCCTACACAGGTAGTTCCTAAGAAATCAGGTGTTACAGTAATTCGGAATGAGAAAAATGAGTTGGTTCCAACTCGAATACAAACTGGTTGGCGAGTGTGTATTGACTATAGGAAACTTAATGCGTTACACGAAAGGATCATTTTCCTCTTCCCTTTTTAGATCAAGTTCTAGAAAGAGTAGCTGGCCATGCTTACTATTGCTTTTTAGATGGCTACTCCGGATATAACCAGATAGAGGTAGCCTTAGAGGACCAAGCTAAAACCACTTTTACTTGTCCTTTTGGTACCTTCGCATATAAAAGAATGCCTTTTGGCTTATGCAATGCTCCAGCTACTTTTCAACGCTGCATGATAGTATCTTTAGTGAAATGGTAGAAGAAATAGTTGAGGTTTTCATGGACGATTTCTCAGTGTATGGAGATTCATTTGAGCAGTGTCTAAAGAATCTTGAGTTGGTTTTGGCACGATGTGAGGAAAAGAACCTAGTGTTAAATTGGGAGAAGTGTCATTTTATGGTCACCCAAGGAATTGTATTAGGACACATTGTATCTCAAGAAGGCATCCGAGTAGATCAAGCCAAAGTCGAGTTGATCCAAAAACTACCCACTCCTCAATCTGTGGGATATTAGGTCATTCTTAGGGCACGCTGGGTTTTACAGACGGTTCATTCAATCTTTCAGTGAAATTTCTAAACCCTTGTGTCAGTTGTTATGCAAGATGCTCTATTCGAATGGACTCCCCAGTGTCAAAAATCCTTCGAGAACTCAAAGGTTGTCTCACCTCAGCCCCTATCCTTCAACCTCCTGACTGGTCACTTCCTTTTGAACTGATGTGTGATGCAAGTGATCATGCTATAGGAGCCGTTTTAGGGCAAAGGGACAAAAAGGCGCATGTTATTTATTACGCTAGTAAGACCTTAAACGAGGCCCAGAGAAATTATACGACAACTGAAAAGAATTGCTAGCAGTTGTTTTTGCCCTTGAGAAATTTCGACCTTATCTCATTTGTTCATCAGTGATCGTTTTCACCGATCATTCAGCGCTTAAATACTTGTTGACCAAGCAAGAGGCCAAACCACGATTAATTCGATGGATATTGCTATTGCAAGAGTTTGACCTCGAAATTAGAGATAAGAAAGGTGTTGAAAATGTTGTAGCAGATCATCTGTCACGTTTGCCAATGAAAGTTTATTCACAGGATGAAACTCAAATAAACGATAGCTTTCCTGACGAACAATTGTTTAATGTAGGAGCGATAACAACATCCAATCCTCCTTGGTATGCTGATATTGCTAACTATCTAGTGACAGGACAACTCCCGGAAGAATGGAACTATAAGGATAGGAAGAAATTCCTTAGAAAAGTACGTGTTTTCTTTTGGGATGATCCGTATTTATTTAAATATTGCCCTGATCAAGTGATACGCCGTTGTATTCCGAGTGGGAAGTTCCAAGCATAATTGAATTCTGTCACTCTCAAGCATGTGGAGGCCATTTTTCCACTAACAAAACAGCTGCTAAAATCCTTCAATGCGGATTCTATTGGCCCACACTTTTAAAGACGTGCATCATTTTGCACTACATGTGATAGATGTCAACGCTTGGGGAGTTTAACACGTAGAAACATGATGCCTCTATCCCCTATTATTGTTTTAGAAATCTTTGATTGTTGGGGGATAGATTTCATGGGTCCCTTCCCAGTTTCATTTGGATATGAATACATACTGGTTGGTTGATTATGTCTCTAAATGGGTGGAAGCAATTGCCACAAGAACCAATGATCATAAAGTTGTGCTCAAATTCCTTCACGAGAATATATTCTCACGTTTCGGGGTACCACGAGCATTATTAGCGATGGAGGTAAACATTTCTGCAACCGGCCAGTAGGAAATCTACTCACAGATATGGAGTAGTACATAAGGTTACTGCATATCACCCCAAACAAGTGGGCAAGTAGAGCTTGCAAATAGGGAAATTAAGCAAATTCTAGAAAAGACTGTTAATCCAAATCGCAAGGATTGGTCATTGAGGTTGATTGATTCCCTCTGGGCCTATCGCACTGCGTATAAAACCACGTTGGGGATGTCACCGTATCGGTTAGTTTATGGTAAGCCATGCCATTTGCCCGTAGAAGTAGAACATAAAGCTTATTGGGCAATTAAGAAATTTAACCTTGATCTTGATGAGGCCGGGCTACACCGTAAATTGCAGATTGCAGAAATGGACGAGTTACGGAATGATGCATATGAGAATGCACTAATCTCCAAGGAAAAGATAAAAAATACATGACGGCATATTGCAGACGTTCATTTCATGAGGGGCAAAAGGTATTGCTTTATCGCTCACGACTTCACTTATTTCTGGGCAAATTGCAATCTAAATGGATGGGACCTTTCATTGTTACCCATGTAGCAGACCACGGAGCTATTGAGATAGAAAACCCGGGCAATGGGAGTCGTTTTAAAGTCAATGGACATAGATTAAAGCCTTATTTGGAGAATTTTATTGGTTTGGTTGAGACATGGGATCTTTTGGATCCCCATCTAATGCGTAATACCGAATGATTAATTTGTTGTATCATATTTAGACTTAGGATAGATCTAATTTTTCATTAGTTTAGAATTTTAATTGCTAGAATAAATTTTTTCTTGTTTTGAATATTAGAGCAAAACAGAGGGGGATGATCTCTCTGTGGTCCGGACCACCCATCCACGGTCGGGACCACAGAAAATGGTTGGACTTTATTCTGAATTGGGACTATTCTGTGGTCCGGACCGCCCCAAATGGTCCGGACCCTGCGGGTTCTTTTCCCCAAATTCGGCAGCTCATCTCTTTTAACTTCTCTCCCAAGTTCTTCTTCTCTCAAATTCTTTCTTCATCTTCACCACGGCTTCTACAAGTTTCAACTAATTCGAGTCCCAGTTAGTGCGAAATTCATATCCATCTTCGGATTTAAGGAAATTGAGGTATGTTGTTCAACTTCTTTCAAGCCCTAGGTGCCGAATTCTTCATCTTTCTTCCACCCGAGCCTAGGGTTGAGTTTCTTCCTTCATGGTGTTCCGAACCATGGGGAAGTCGAATTTTGCCTAGGGTGTGAAGTATTCATACTTCTACTCCCTTTGCCGTGGGTTACACTTGGATCCCAAGAATTGGTTTGGTTTGAGTTGTGCTTTAACATTGATATCAAACTCCTCGTTGTTCAGATTTTTGTTTTTTTTTTTTCAAATTGCTGTGTTGATTAAGGGATCCCATTTTAGGTGGATGTTGTATGGCCACCTAAATGATCAAAGTGAACCCATTCATGGTAGATATACATTCCTGTATTTTCCATCAATTAGTATTATCACCATGAGTTGAATTTTCATAGTGCAAATAGTTTGGGGCCACTGAATTTGTGTGGACATAGGCTTGCTTGGTTAAGTAATTCAATATCTTGTTGTGATGATCTGTAGTTCTCATGGCTCCAAGGATTAAACATAGTGCCAACAGGAAACTCGGAACTCCTTCTTTTGATAGAACCCGATTCTGGAGGGGAATCTGAATCTAGTTATGATGATATTTGGGCCCATAAACCTGTGGTTGTTGAGCGTTATTGGGAGATTGGACACTTTAGGAAGGAAGAATTCTTGTTGGAACAGAATTTTGAAGGGCGACAATGGCTTCACATCGCCAAGTTCAATGCTTACTGTTAAATGATTAGTTAGAGAATTCTTCGCCAACTTCAAAGAAGGTTCAATTATCGGGAGACGAGGTAGAGATACCGCCTTATAAGTTGGGTTCGGGGGGTTGAGGTGATAATAACACGGATGATTTCGCTCAAGTGTTTCAGTTGCCTCGCGTACAAAATCCTGAAGTCACATATCCAGCTGAGGGTACCCCACCTTTCCACATTGTAGTTTCTGAAATCTTATCAGAAGGACAGGAGTGGATAGCGGAGTATAGGAAACCAGTTTCAGCACTAAAAGATAAATACTGGGCCTTGCATATGTTTTCTTGTACCAACCTGATGCCGCAGAATAGGAATTCAGATTGTACTGCTATTCGAGCACGTCTGATATATGCCATTGGGACTGGAATGACTTTAGATTTGCCTTCTTACTTATGGCATCAATTAGCATATGCTTGTGAGCATTCAGGATCTTTAACCGCTTTAACCATTTGGAGGCGCTCTTATTGATATTTCCGAAGGAAGGGAGCCCAGATTTCAGATGACTTGCCCATGGCCCTTGGGATTGCAACCTTTCAACATTACATCCTATGTTAAATCTCGAGGTATACTGAACAAGAGAAAGAAAACTGAAGACCCCGTGGAGGGTGGGCCGTCACAAGTTTTGGGAGGATTCCGATGATGACCCAGATGTTACCAATGCAGAATTGGCAGAACAACTTGGTGCATTGGCTGAGCGCATTAGTTTGATAGAGCCAGAACAGGAAGAGGATCATCACTCCTGTTGCGTATCTCCCAATCTCAATAGACTCAAGGACACCTTCTCCAGACTATCTTAGATCACATTAGGGACTCTTTCCACCTCCAGCCCCTCAGTGAAGGGATGATGTTGTATTTCTTTTTGTTTTTATTTTGTTTTTGGGATCCGTAGGACTAGGTCTGAACATTGTTATTTGATATTCCTAAAACTTCAAAAATTTGCACTTTTTATTTTGGTTTTTGAAATTTGAAATATGTCTGATGTGATAAGTGTGCAGTAATTTCTTTTTCGTTATTTCTTTTTATGTCTTTTATCTTTCTTGCTTATGATTATCCTATTATGGTTTCTAACATTATCATCTATGTTCTTAAATGTATTGTCTTATCTCTACTGTAAGCACAGGTTCATCATGACTGGTTCTACTTCTGTTATTAATAATCCAGTGTTCAACGCTAACATTTTAATTGGAAGGAAACGTAAGTGGGAGAATTCATCTTATAATACAGTGAGGAGAGTTATTCTGACCAGTCGGACGATGACTTGGAATCATGGCCCGAATGAGTGTTTTATTGAGAGCAATTCTTTGCCACTACCATTATATTTCCCCCATTTGTTCATATAATCCCTAACCAACTTCTTGAGGGACAATGGTGGGATGAGGTTGACCTTCAACTTCTTTTAGATATGGAGTGGGACTGAAATCACGATCCCAATTGATTGGCCTGATGCCCCCACTTACGGACACAGACACTGACATTAACCTTGAATTTGAGATGGGATATCAGGAATCTGTCTCCATTGACATTCTTTGAGGGTTCGGGTGCTAACAGTGAGATTGGAGCTGCGAGTGCTGACAATGCTAATGAATCAGATCATGATGAATTTTGCCATTTCTTTGCAATCTCTTTTTGATTTTCGTGAAGCTTTAGCTACATTTGAAGCCAACTTAAGTACGTCTCGAACCTTACTATTTATTTATTCTGTCACCTTTCATTCTGCTCCTCTTAGTATTAGTCACTTTTTTTTTTTTTTGGTAAGTAGTATTAAGTCACTTTGTTACATATATATTATGAGTCACTTGCATTTAAGTTGGGGGGGTATTGTGGTTGCTTTTTAATGGCTTGAATAATGGGGTGCATGCTTGGTTTAATTTGTGCTTTGTTCTTATTTGTGCCTTTGTTGTTATTGTTTCATGCTCATCATCATGCTCATTATTGCACACTACAGACCCACATATGCATCATGGTTTCTCACATTGAGGACAATGTGAATTTTAAGTTGGGGGTTAGGGTTCGCATGATGACCTTTTGTGCCAAAATTGTAAAAATTTAAAATTTTTTGAGCATCTTTAAGCATAAATACATGAATTTAGCACATTTGTACCTACATGTCATCCTTTCTTTCTGGTTTGGTCAATTGTGGAATTAAGTGAGAAAGTGATGAATGAGTTTTGTTCAAGCTTTAATGGGAACTTAGTTCAAGTTGATTGTATAATGACCTTATGCATCTTTGACTATCAATAGAAGAGTTTATGTGCTTAGGAGTTGATTTTCTTTAACATTGGTTAATTGAGCATTCTTGGACTAGGTAGAGACTTATACCCCTTAATGGTGAGCTTTTGAGCCTATTATTCTTTTCTTGAGGGGTTGCACATAATCACAGCTCTTTTATTCTTCACCTTGGTTTCCAATGCACCAATTGCATCACACACACTTGCATGAGTGTCACTTGGCATATTATGAGTTGTTGCAAGCTTTGAACATGATGCTAGGCCATCTTTGCTATTGTTGGGCCTCTTTATCATTTCTTTGGTTATGAATTATCCTAGGAACCAACTTGAAGCCTTTTAAATAAAGTGTGTGACATATTTATATATATTTTCTTGGTTCTCACCTCATATATTATCCCTTAGCCTTATTCACACACTTTTAGCCTTACCCTCACATGTCTTGGGTTGTGAAAGTGCCTTAATGTCAATGATGTGAATGGGGGTTGGGAATGGAAATTTTAAGAGCATATTGAGAGGAAATATTGGGTGGAGAATCTAGCTGATGTATTTTCATTATTTCAAAAAAAAAAAAAGAAAAGAAAAAAAAAAGAAAGAAAAAAAAAGAAAAAGAAAAAAAAAAAGAAGAGAAAAGAAAAAAAAAAGGTTTGCCATTTCTTTTTGTTCGTGTAATTCTGGGACGTGTGCATTGGATTGTGATTATTGAGAATGTCCCATGAGTCATTTGTTAGTTTGTGAATAAGCTTCTTGTTGTAGTGCTTGTTGGGTTTGGAAAGGAATTGGGTAGTTTGGGACTTGTGCGCACTTGAGCATCTTTATCCCAAGACATGTGCTTTGATTTCCATATCCTCCATTGTTAACCATTACCCTTGGCCAAGTTACAACCAAAACAAAGACCTAGTGGATTCTAAGCAAGCAACTCTTGTATTGTGCATGTAGTGGTCTTATGTAGGTTGTGTGGTGTGATCTCTTACATTTGCATTGGAACATGGTTATGAGCTGTCCACTTTGAATTTCATTTTAGTTCACTCAATTATTTGTGGGGTTATGTGCAATTAGGATAGCATCATATGCTAATAGGTGTGTGTGAACCCTTGATGAGTGAATTTCTTTCTATGAGTGGTACCTTGTGAGTATTTGAAGTCAAAACCTAGTTCCGTTTATGCTCTTGCAACCTTGTTGAATGAATGAAACAATTTTGTACACATGCTCTTTCTACTTTGATAGTCCATGCATTAATGCTTAGCACTTGGGAATTACACATGATATTTGGGTTTGTGACTTGTTGGGCTTGAGCTTGATTAATTTTTGATCTTGATTACTTTTTGACACATTGAGACCATGCCATAGATGTTTGTGGGTAGCATCACTGTAAACTCTCACGAGACCTTACTCATCCACTAGGAGGAACCTAGGGGTTTAAAGGGCTTGCTGCACGTAGCTAAGTGTAGCCGTGTTTCCAACGAAAAGAGAAATAGGATGGTAGTTGCATTTCATTTTAATAAAGGGCATTGCTAGGGACTAGCAATGTTCAAGTTGGGGGGTGTGATTACACTTGAAAAGTGTAATTACAAACTCCACGTTTTCATGGTTATTAAGGTAATTGAGTACTTTATTTTGAAGAATTATCATTATTTTATCACTTATAAGGTTTGTTTTCTTAATTGCAGGGAAAACGGTGAATTAAATGAAGAAGATAGTGACTTTGGAGATAAAGAGGAGGATATCGAACCTACTTCGTTCAGGATGGCTCGGAGTACCCCAAGGACTTAGCGGCAAATGAGGAGCAAAAGTGTAGAAAACAGGCTTCTGTGGTCCGGACCACCTGGCGCACGGTCCGGACCACAGTATGGTGGACCGTCGCGCGGGCAATTTAAGTTTTAGGGTTTCTTTTACAAGTTATAAAAGGACTGCTTGAGGGCCGAAAAAAAGACGGCTACGACTACTTCTTCTTCTTCTTTTTCTTCTTTTCTCTATATTCTTCATTCGTCTAGAAATTTTGGAGGGTTTTGTTTTACTTACGTTGATGTTCTTGTGTGGGTTCGGAGCTTTCATCGCATTCGCTTCAGCAATTACCATTCAGCGTTTTATTTTGAAGTTTGTTTTTGAGTACGTTACAATTCTTTCTCGGATTAATGATACTATTTGAATATTCGAAATAGAAGTTTGATTGATTTCACATCTTTAATCTTGATTTAGTCGTTTAATAATCTTGTTTCATTGTTTGATTTAGCAAACCCTTTAACTATGTCTTCGATGAATATATTCGTTTCGTTTACAAGCATGCTAGCATAGAAACCCTAGTTCTTGGTTCAACGAATCAAGAAAGGGTAGTTTACTCTGATCTATGGGATGTACGTAGACCTTTCGCAGAGTTGCGAAAGCTCATGCGTAGGGGTCTACAACTTTGAGACGTTTGCGTAGACCCTTCGCATGGTTTGCGAAAGCTCATGCGTAGGGATCTACACTTTTTAGAACCTTATTCAGTTCTTTCAAAAACTTTCGAAAACGAAAACCTTTGACTATATTCTCTGTAATCACTGGTAAGGGTTTTCGATTACAATTTTCTTAATAATTTTGAAGAACTGAAAATTCAGATTTTGAATCTTAATTTGAATTAGTTTATTTCAGAAACATTCGAAAACGAAAATCTTTGACTATATTCTCTGTAATCACTGGTAAAGGTTTTCGATTAAAATTTTCTTAATAATTTTGGATAAACTAGAAGAATTGGATTTGAATCCGAATTCGAATAGGATTGTTTGAAAACCCTTCGAATAGGATTGTTTGAAAACCCTTCGAAAACAGAAGTTTTTGACTATATTCTCTGTAATCACTGGCAAAAGCTTTTGATTAAAACTTTCTCAATAATTTTCAAACAAATCCTAATTTAGGTTTTAACACAAGTATTACAACTCATCCCATAGTGAAGACGTGAACTACCCAGAATTGATAGTTGGATCAAGGACTTCTTAAATTTATTTCTTCTTAATCGAATTGTCTTTGTTTGATTTAATTGAAGTATTTACAATACAGTTTTTAGATTAGATTATTTTGCTGCGCATTTACATTAGGAAAAATTCGTTTAGTTAATATTTTATTCCTTGAATCAAAAATCAAAAAATCAAATTGCTAAAATTTTGTTAATAGGTTGTTAAGTTGTTTTAATTTGAATTTTAAATTTGCAAAACCCTAGGAATTAGTTTTAATTAATCTACAACTTAGTTTACATTCAAATTTAGGATTTCCATTTTAACCTAGAAACTAAATATCATAGGCTCCTTGTGAATTCGACCTCGGACTCACCGAGTTAAAACTACACCGCACACCCTTGCACTTGGGGGTTAATTTAGATGCATTTTCTAATAGCGGTCAATCTGCGCATTTGAATTTAAAATAGCCAAAACATGGTGGACGTGTGTCTGATTACAAAGATATTTGCCTTCATTTTTTGTACTTTTATGTGATCTACGAATCCAAATAAAAAAAGCAATAACTTGGCGCTCGAGTGTCAGTTTAGGACAATTTTTTTGTTTATTTTTTGTACTTTTAAGTGATCTGTGTATCAAAATTAAAAAACGGCCAAAACCTGGCACTCGGGTGTCTGATTACAACGATATTTGTCTTCATTTTTTGTATTTTCACGTGATCTATGAATCCAAATTAAAAACGGCTATAACTTGGCGCTCGGGCGTCTGATTAGAGTAATAATTTTATTCATTTTCTGTATTTTTACGTGATCTGCGCGTTTAAATTTAAAATAGCCAAAACTTGGTGCTTGGGGCTCTGATTGCAAAGATATTTGTCTTCAATTTTTGTATTTTTACGCGATCTATGAATGCAAATAAAAAAACGGCTATAACTTAGCGTTCGGGTGTCTGGTTAAGGTAATATTTTCGTTCATTTTCTTGTATTCTTCCGTGATCTGCACATTTAAATTAAAAACGGCCAAAACTTGGTGCTCGAGTGTCCAATTACAATGATACTTGTCTCCATTTTTTGTATTTTTACGTGATCTACGAATCTAAATTAAAAATGGCTATAACTTGGCGCTCGGGTGTCTGGTTAGAGCAATATTTTTGTTTATTTTCTGTATTTCTACGTGATCTGTGTACCGAAATTAAAAACAGCCAAAACTTGACCCTCCGGTGTCTGATTACAATGATATTTGTTTTTATTTATTATATTTTTACGCGATCTACGAGTCCAAATTAGAAATGGCCATAACTTGGCACTCGGGTGTCCGATTAGAGTAATATTTTTGTTTATTTTTTGTATTTCTACGTGATCTGCGCATTAAAATTAAAAAAGCTAAAACTTGGCGCTCGGGTGCCTAATTACAATGATATTTGTCTTCATTTTTTGTATTTCTACGCGATCTACGAATGCAAATTAAAAACGGCTATAACTTGGCGCTCGGGCGTCTAATTAGAGTAATATTTTTGTTCATTTTTGTATTTTTATGTGATCTGTGCATTTAAATTTGAAATAGCAAAAACTTTTGGCACTCGAGTGTCCGATTACAATGATATTTGTATTCAATTCTTGTATTTTTACGCGATCTACGAATCCAAATTAAAAAACGATTATAACTTGGAGCTCGGGCATCTGGTTAGAGAAATATTTTTGTTCATTTTTTTATTTATACGTGATCTCCGCGTTTAAATTTAAAACAGCCAAAACTCGGTGGACGTGTGTCTGATTACAATGATATTTGCCTTCATTTTTCATATTTTCACGCGATCTACGAATCCAAATAAAAAATAGCTATAACTTGGAACTCGGGTACTAGGTTAGGACAATTTTTTTGTTTATTTTTTGTATTTTTACGTGATCTGTGTATCGAAATTAAAAATGGCCAAAACGTGGCGCTCGGGGGTTTGATTACAATGATATTTATCATCATTTTTTGTGTTTTTACGTGATCTACGAATGCAAATTAAAAACGGCTATAACTTGGTGCTCGGGCGTCTGGTTAGAGTAATATTTTTGTTCACTTTTTGTATTTTTACGTGATCTGCGCATTCAAATTAAAAAATGCAAAAACTTAGTCCTCGGGTGTCTGATTACAATGATATTTGTCTTCATTTTTTGTATTCTTATACGATCTATGAAACCAAATAAAAAACGCCTATAGCGTGGAGCTCGAGTGTCAGTTTAGGACAATTTGTTTGTTTGTTTTTTGTATTTTTACATGATCTGTGTACCAAAATTAAAAACGACCAAAACTTTGGCTCTCGGGTTTCTGATTACAATGATATTTGTTTTTATTTACTATATTTTTACTTGATCTACGAGTCCAAATTAGAAACGGCTATAACTTGGCACTTGAGTGTCTAGTTAGAGTAATATTTTTGTTCATTTTTTGTATTTTTACTAGATCTGCACAATAAAATCAAAAACGGCCAAACGTTGGCGCTCAGGTGTTCGATTACAATGATATTTGTCTTCATTTTTTGTATTTTTACACGATCTACGAATCCAAATTAGAAATGGGGGTGTCGGGTTAGAGTAATATTTTTGTTTATTGCTTTGTATTTTTACGTGATCTGCACATTTAAATTAGAAACGGCCAAAACTTGGCGCTTGGGTGTCCGATTATAATGATATTTGTCTCAATTTACTATATTTTTACGCAACATACGAATCCAAATTAAGAACGGCTATAACTTGGCGCTCGGTGTTTGGTTAGAGTAATATTTTTGTTTATTTTTTGTATTTCTACGTGATCTATGAATTGAAATGAAAAATGGCCAAAGCTTAGCTCTCTGGTGTCCGATTACAATGATATTTATTTTTATTTACTATATTTCTACGCGATCTGCGAGTCCAAATTAGAAACGGCTATAACTTGGTACTCGGGTGTCCGGTTAGAGTAATATTTTTGTTTATTTTTTGTATTTTTACGCGATCTATGAATCCAAATTAAAAACGGCTATAACTTGGCGCTCGGGTGTCTGGTTAGAGTAATATTTTGTTCATTTTTTGTATTTTTTGATGATCTGCACATTTATATTTAAAACGGCCAAAACTTGGTGCTCGGGTGTTCGATTATAATGCTATTTGTCTGCATTTTTTATATTTTTACGCGAGTTACGAATCCAAATTAAAACGGCTATAGCTTGGTGCTCGGGTGTCTAGTTAAAGCAATATTTTTGTTTATTTTTTTTCATTTCTATGTGATCTGTGTATCGAAATTAGGAACGGCCAAAGCATGGCACTCGGGTGTCCGATTACAATGATATTTGTTTTAATTTACTATATTTTATGCGATCTACGAGTCCAAATTGCAAATGGCTATAACTAGGCACTCGGGTGTTTGGTTAGAGCAACATTTTTGTTATATTTTGTATTTTTTTGTGAGCTACACATTAAAATTAAGAGCGGCCAAAACTTGGCGCTCTGGTAACCAATTACAATGATATTTGCTTTTATTTTCTATATTTTTATGCGATCTACGAGTCCAAATTTGAAACGACTATAACTTGACACTCGGGTGTCCGGTTAGAGTAATGTTTTTGTTCATTATTTGTATTTTTAGGTAATCTACGCATTCAAATTAAAAAGGGCCAAAACTTGGCACTCAGGTGTCCGATTACAATGATATTTGCCTTCAATTTTTGCATTTTTACGCGATCTACGAATCCAAATTAAAAATGGCTATAACTTGGCGCTTGAGCGTCAGGTTAGAGTAATATTTTTGTTCATTTTTTATGTGTTTACATGATCTGCACATTTGAATTTAAAATAGCCAAAACATGGTGGACGTGTGTCTCATTACAAAGATATTTGCCTTCATTTTTTGTATTTTTATGCGATCTATGAATCCAAATAAAAAAAGCAATAACTTGGTGCTCGGGTGTCGGGTTAGGATAATTGTTTTGTTTATTTTTTGTATTTTTAAGTGATCTATGTATCGAAATTAAAAACGGCCAAAACCTGGCACTCGGGTGTCTGATTACAATGATATTTGTCTTCATTTTTTGTATTTTCACGTGATCTATGAATCCAAATTAAAAACGGCTATAACCTGGCACTCAGGCGTCTGATTAGAGTAATAATTTTATTCATTTTTGTCTGCGCGTTTAAATTTAAAACAGCCAAAAATTGGTGCTCGGGGTTCTGATTGCAAAGATATTTGTCTTCAATTTTTGTATTTTTACGCGATCTACGAATGCAAATAAAAAATGGCAATAACTTGGTTTTCAGGTGTCTGGTTAGAGTAATATTTTCGTTCATTTTTTTGTATTTATCCGTGATCTGCGCTTTTAAATTAAAAACGGCCAAAACTTGGCGCTCGAGTGTCCGATTACAATGATATTTGTCTCCATTTTTTTATATTTTTACGCGATCTACAAATCCAAATTAAAAACAGCTATAACTTGGCGCTCGGGGGTCTGGTAAGAGTAATTTTTTTGTTTATTTTCTCTATTTCTACGTGATCTATGTATCTAAATTAAAAACGGCCAAAACTTGGCCATCATGTGTCTGATTACAATGATATTTGTTTTTATTTACTATTTTTTACGCGATCTATGAGCCCAAATTAGAAACGGCTATAACTTGGTACTCGGGGGTCTAGTTAGGGTAATATTTTTGTTCATTTTTTGTATTTTTACGTGATTTGTGCATTAAAATTAAAAACGGACAAAACTTGGTGCTCGGGTGTCTGATTACAATGATATTTGTCTTCATTTTTTGTATTTCTACGCGATCTACGAATGCAAATTAAAAGCTGCTACAACTTGGTGCTTGGGCGTCTGATTAAAGTAATATTTTGTTCATTTTTTATATTTTTACATGATCTTTGAATTTAAATTTGAAACAGCAAAAGCTTTTGGCACTCGGGTGTCCGATTACAATGATATTTGTCTTCAATTCCTGTATTTTTACCCGATCTACAAATCCAAATTAAAAACGGTTATAACTTGGCGCTCGGGCATCCGGTTAAAATAATATTTTTGTTCATTTTTTGTATTTTTACGTGATCTGCGCAAATGAATTTAAAATGGCAAGAACATGGTGGATGTGTGTCTGATTACAATAATATTTACCTTAATTTTTTGTATTTTTACGCGATCTACGAATCCAAATAAAAAACAGCTATAACTTGGCGCTCGGGTGCCAGGTTAGGACAATTTTTTTGTTTATTTTTTGTATTTCTACGTGATCTGTGTATTGAAATTAAAAACAACCAAAACTTGGCGCTCGGGTGTCAGATTACAATGATATTGTCTTCATTTTTTGGATTTTCATGCGATCTACGAATGCAAATTAAAACGGCTATAACTTGGCGCTCAGGCGTCTGGTTAGTGTAATTTTTTTGTTCATTTTTTGTATTCTTATGTGATCTGCGCGTTTAAATTTAAAACAGCAAAAACTTGGTGCTCGGGGTTCTGATTGCAATGATATTTGTCTTCATTTTTTTGTATTTCAACACGATCTACGAATCCAAACAAAAAATGGCTATAACTTGGCCCTCGGGCATTTGGTTAGAGTAATATTTTTGTTCATTTTTTGTATTTTTTCGTAACCTGCGTATTTAAATTAAAAACGGTCAAAACTTAGCGCTTGAGTGTCCAATTACGATGATATTTGTCTCCATTTTTGTATTTTTACGGGATCTACGAATCCAAATTAAAAACGGCTATAACTTGGTGCTCGGGTGTTTAGTTGGATTAATATTTTTGCTTCTTTTTTGTATTTTTCTGTGATCTGCGCATTTAAATTAAAAACGGCCAAAACTTGGCGCTCGAGTGTCCGATTACAATGATATTTGTCTCCATTTTGTGTATTTCTACGCGATCTACCAATCCAAATTAAAAACGGCTATAACTTGGCACTCGGGTGTCTGGTTAGAGCAATATTTTTGTTTATTTTCTGTATTTCTACGTGATCTGTGTATCGAAATTAAAAACGGCCAAAACTTGGCCCTCCGGTGTCCGATTACAATGATATTTATTTTTATTTATTATATTTTTACGTGATCTACGAGTCCAAATTAGAAACGGCCATAACTTGGAACTCGGGTGTTCGATTAGAGTAATATTTTTGTTTATTTTTCGTATTTTTACGTGATCTACGCATTAAAATTAAAAAAGCCAAAACTTGGCGCTCGAGTGCCCGATTACAATGATATTTGTCTTCATTTTTTGTACTTCTACGTGATCTACGAATGCAAATTAAAAATGGCTATAACTTGGCGCTCGGGCGTCTGATTAGAGTAATATTTTTGTTCATTTTTTGTATTTTTACGTGATCTGTGCATTTAAATTTGAAACAGCAAAAACTTTTGGCACTCGAGTGTCTGATTACAATGATATTTGTATTCAATTATTGTATTTTTACGCAATCTACGAATCCAAATTAAAAATGATTATAACTTGGCGCTCGAGCATCTGGTTAGAGAAATATTTTTTTTTATTTTTTTTATTTATATGTGATCAGCGCGTTTAAATTTAAAACAGCCAAAACTCGGTGGACGTGTGCCTGATTACAATGATATTTGCCTTCATTTTTTGTATTTTTACGCGATCTACGAATCCAAATAGAAAATAGCTATAACTTGGCGCTCGGGTACCAGGTTAGGACAATTTTTTTGTTTATTTTTTGTATTTTTATGTGATCTGTGTATCGAAATTAAAAATTGCCAAAACGTGGCGCTCGGGTGTCTGATTACAATGATATTTGTCATCATTTTTTGTGTTTTTACGTGATCTACGAATGCAAATTAAAAACGGCTATAACTTGGTGCTCGGGCGTCTGGTTAGAGTAATATTTTTGTTCACTTTTGTATTTTTACGTGATCTGCGCATTCAAATTTGAAACTGCAAAAACTTAGTCCTCGGGTGTCTAATTACAATGATATTTGTCTTCATTTTTTGTATTTTTATACGATCTATGAAACCAAATAAAAAACGCCTATAGCGTGGAGCTCGAGTGTCAGTTTAGGACAATTTGTTTGTTTGTTTTTTGTATTTTTACATGATCTGTGTACCGAAATTAAAAACGCCCAATACGTGGCGCTCGGGTGTCCGATTACAATGATATTTGTCTTCAATTTTTGTATTTCTACGCGATCTACGAATTCAAATTAAAAACGGCTATAACTTGGCGCTGGGGCATCTAGTTTGAGTAATATTTTTGTTCAATTTTGTATTTTTACGTGATCTGCACATTTGAATTTAAAATAACCAAAACATGGTGGACGTGTGTCTGATTATAATGATATTTACCTTCATTTTTTGTATTTTTACGTGATCTACGAATCCAAATAAAAATGGCTATAACTTGGCGCTTGGGTGTCTAGTTAGAGTAATATTTTTATTCATTTTTTGTATTTTTCTATGATCTGCGCATTTAAATTAAAAACGGCCAAAACTTGGCGCTCGAGTGTCCGATTACAATGATATTTGTCTCCATTTTTTGTATTTTTACGCGATCTACGAATCCAAATTAAAAACGGCTATAACTTGGCACTCGGGTGTCTGGTGAGAGCAATATTTTTGTTTATTTTCTGTATTTCTACGTGATCTGTGTATCGAAATTAAAAACGACCAAAACTTTGGCTCTCAGGTTTCTGATTACAATGATATTTGTTTTTATTTACTATATTTTTACTTGATCTACGAGTCCAAATTAGAAACGGCTATAACTTGGCACTTGGGTGTCTGGTTAGAGTAATATTTTTGTTCATTTTTTGTATTTTTACTAGATCTGCACAATAAAATCAAAAACGGCCAAACGTTGGCGCTCAGGTGTCCGATTACAATGATATTTGTCTTCATTTTTTGTATTTTTACGCGATCTACGAATCCAAATTAGAAATGGGGGTGTCGGGTTAGAGTAATATTTTTGTTTATGTTTTGTATTTTTACGTGATCTGCACATGTAAATTAAAAACGGCCAAAACTTGGCGCTTGGGTGTCCGATTACAATGATATTTGTCTCCATTTACTGTATTTTTACACGACATATGAATCCAAATTAAAAACGGCTATAACTTGGCGCTCAAGTGTCTGGTTAGAGCAATGTTTTTGTTTATTTTTTGTATTGCTACGTGATCTATGAATTGAAATTAAAAATGGCCAAAGCTTGGCTCTCTGGTGTCCGATTACAATGATCTTTGTTTCCATTTACTATATTTTTACGCGATCTGCGAGTCCAAATTAGAAACGGCTATAACTTGGTACTCAGGTGTCCGGTTATAGTAATATTTTTGTTTATTTTTTGTATTTTTACGCGATCTACGAATCCAAATTAAAAATGGCTATAACTTGGTGCTCGGGTGTCTGGTTAGAGTAATATTTTTGTTCATTTCTTGTATTTTTCCGTTATCTACGCATTTAAATTTAAAACGGCCAGAACTTGGTGCTCGGGTGTTCGATTATAATGATATTTGTCTGCATTGTTTTATATTTTTACGTGAGTTACGAATCCAAATTAAAACGGCTATAGCTTGGCGCTCGGGTGTCTGGTTAGAGCAATATTTTTGTTTATTTTTTGTATTTCTACATGATCTGTGTATCGAAATTAGGTACGGCCAAAACATGGCACTCGGGTGTCCGATTACAATGATATTTATTTTCATTTACTATATTTTTTTGCGATCTACGAGTCCAAATTACAAATGGCTATAACTTGGCACTCGGGCGTCTGGTTAGTGCAATATTTTTGTTTATTTTTTGTATTTTTTCGTGGCTGCGCATTAAAATTTAGAACGGCCAAAACCTGGCACTCGGGTGACCGATTACAATGATATTGGCTTTTATTTACTCCATTTTTACGCGATCTACGAGTCCAAATTACAAACGGCTATAACTTGGCACTCGGGTGTCCAGTTAGAGCAATATTTTTGTTCAATTTTTGTGTTTTTTTGTGAGCTGCGCATTAAAATTAAGATCGGTTAAAACTTGGCGCTCGGGTGACCGATTACAATGATATGTGTTTTTATTCTACATATTTTTACGCGATCTATGAGTCCAAATTAGAAACGGATATAACTTAGTACTCGGGCGTCTGGTTAGAGTAATATTTTTGTTCATTTTTTGTACTTTTACGTGATCTGCGCACTTGAATTTAAAATAGCCAAAACATGGTGGGCGTGTGTCTGATTACAACGATATTTGCCTTCATTTTTTGTATTTTCACGCAATCTACGAATCCAAATAAAAAACAACAACAACTTGGCACTCAGGTGTCAGGTTAGGACAATTTTTTTGTTCATTTTTTGTATTTTTACGTGATTTGTGTATCGAAATTAAAAACAGCCAAAACTTTGGCTCTCAGGTGTCCGATTACAATGATATTTGTTTTTATTTACTATATTTTTACGCGATCCATGAGTCCAAATTAGAAACGGCTCTAACTTGGCACTCGGGTGTCTGGTTAGAGTAATATTTTTGTTTATTTTTTGTATTTTTATGTGATCTACACAATAATATTAAAAATGGCCAAAAGTTGGCGCTCGAGTGTCTAATTACAATGATATTTGTCTTTATTTTTTGTATTTTTATGCGATCTACAAATCCAAATAAAAAATGGCTATAACTTGGCGCTCGGGTGTCTGGTTAGAGTATTATTTTTGTTCATTTTTGTATTTTTCCATGATCTACACATTTAAATTAAAAACGGCCAAAACTTGGTGCTCCAGTGTCTTATTACAATGATATTTGTCTCTATTTCTTGTGTTTTTACGCGATCTACGAATCCAAATTAAAAACGGCTATAACTTGGCCCTCGGGTGTCTAGTTAGAGCAATATTTTTGTTCATTTTTTGTCTTTTTCTATGATCTGCGCATTAAAATTAAAAACGACCAAACTTGGCACTCGGTTGTCCGATTTCATTGATATTTGTCTTTATTTTTTGTATTTTTACGCGATGTACGAATGCAAATTAAAAACAGCTATAACTTGGCGCTCAGGCGTCTAGTTAGAGTAATATTTTTGTTAATTTATTGTTTTTTTACCTGATCTGTGCATTTAAATTTAAAACAGCAAAAACTTGATGTTCGGGTGTCTGATTACAATGATATTTGTCTTCATTTTTTGTATTTTTATGCGATCTACGAATCCAAATAAAAACAACTATAACTTGGTGCTCGAGTGTCTGCTAGAGTAATAGTTTTTTTCATGTTTTGTATTTTTACGTGATCTGCGCATTGAAATTAAAAACGGCCAAAACTTGGCACTTGGGTGTCCGATTACAATGATATTTGTCTCCATTTACTATATTTTTACGCAATCTACGAATCCAAATTAAAAACGGCTATAACTTGGTGCTCGGGTGTCTAGTTAGAGCAATATTTTTGTTTATTTTTTGTATTTCTACATGATCTGTGTATCGAAATTAAAAATAGCCAAAACTTGGCTCTCGGGTGTCCGATTACAATGATATTTATTTTTATTTACGATATTTTTACGCGATCTACGAGTCCAAATTAGAAACGGATATAACTTGGCACTCAGGTGTCCGGTTAGAGTAATATTTTGTTCATTTTCTGTATTTTTACGTGATCTGCTTAATAAAATTAAAAATGGCCAAAAGTTGGGGCTCAAGTGTCTGATTACAATGATATTTCTCTTCATTATTTGTATTTTTACGTGAAATACGAATCCAAATTAAAAATGGCTATAACTTGGCGCTCGGGCGTTTGGTTAGAGTAATATTTTGTTCATTTTTTGTATTTTTACGTGTTCAGCTCAATAAAATTAAAAACAGCCAAAAGTTGGCACTCGGGTGTCCGATTATAATGATATTTGTCTTTATTTTTTGTATTTTTACACGATCTACGATTCCAAATAAAAAATGGCTATACCTTGGCCCTCGGGTGTCTGGTTAGAGTAATATTTTTGTTCATTTTTTGTATTTTTACGTGATCTGTGTATTTAATTTAAAAACGGGCCAAACTTGGTGCTCGGGCGTCCGATTACAATGATATTTGTCTTGAATTTTCATATTTTTACGCAATCTACGAATCAAAATTAAAAACGGCTATAACTTGGCGCTCGAGCGCCTGGCTAGAGTATTATTTTTGTTCATTTTTTATATTTTAACGTGATCTGCGCATTTAAACTAAAAACGGTTAGAACCAGGTGCTCGGGTGTCCAATTACAATGATATTTGTCCTTATTTTTTGTATTCTTACGCGTTCTACAAATCCAAGTTAAAAACGGCCCAAACTTGGCACTCGTGAGTCTGGTTTGAGCAATATTTTTGTTTTTTTTATTTTTATGTGATCTGTGTATCGAGATTAAAAACAGTCAAAACTTGGTGCTCGGTTGTCCAATTACAATGATATTTGTCATCATTTATTGTATTTTTACGTGATCTACGAATCCTAATTAAAAATGGCTATAAGTTGGCACTCGGGCGACTAGTTAGAGCAATATTTTTGTTCATTTTTTGTATTTTAACGTGATCTGCGCATTTAAATTAAAAATGGCCAAAAGTTGGCGCTCCGGTGTCCTATTCAATGATATTTGTATTCATTTTTTGTATTTTTACGCGATCTAGGAATCCAAATTAAAAACGGCTATAACTTAGCGCTCGGGTGTCTGGTTAGAATAATATTTTTGTTCATTTTTGTATTTTTACGTGATCTGCGTATTTAAATTAAAAACGGCCAAAACATGGTGCTCAGGCGACCGATTACAACTATATTTTTGTTCAATTTTTGTATTTCTACGTGATCTACGAATTAAAATTAAAAATGGCTATAACTCAGTGCTCAAGCGCCTGGTTAGAGTAATTTTTTTGTTCAGTTTATGTATTTTAACGTGATTTGCACATTTAAATTTAAAACGGCCAGAACTTGGTGCTCGGGTGTCCGATTACAATGATATTTGTCTTCATTTTTTGTATTTCTACGCGATCTACGAATCCAAATTAAAAATGGTGATAACTTGGCACTCGGGCGTCTGGTTAGAGTAATATTTTAGTTAATTTTTTGTATTTTTACGTGATCTGCGCTTTTAAATTTAAAACAGCCAAAACTTGTTGCTCGGGGGTCTGATTACAATGATATTTGCCTTCATCTTTTGTATTGTTATGCGATCTATGAATTCAAATAGAAAACGGTTATAGATTCTCACTCGGGTGTCTGGTTAGAGTAATATTTTTGTTCATTTTTGTATTTTTACGTGATCTGCGTATTTAAATTAAAAACGGCCAAAACTTGGTGCTCGGGTGTCCGATTACAATGATATTTGTACTCAATTTTTGTGTTTTTACACGATCTACGAATCAAAATTAAAAACGGCTTTAACATGTCGCTCAGGTGTCTCGTTAGAGTAATATTTTTGTTCATTTTTTGTATTCTAGCGTGATCCGCGCATTTAAATTAAACACGGCCCGAATTTTGTGCTCGGGTGTCCGATTACAATGATATTTGTTTTCTTTTTTTTTTTGTATTTTTATGTGATCTACGAATCCAAATTAAAAACAGCTAAAACTTGAAGCCTGTGTGTTTGGTTAGCGTAATATTTTTGTTCATTTTTTGTATTTTTACGTGATTTGTGTATCGAAATTAAGATCAATCAAAACGTGGCGCTCTGGTGGCCGATTACAATGATATTTGTCCTCATTTTTCTGTATTTTTACATGATCTGCGCTTTTAACTTTAAAACGGCCAAAATTTGGTGCTCGGGTGTTCAATTAGATTGATATTTGTGTTCATTTTTTTTTTATTTTTACATTTTCTACGAATTCAAATAAAAAACGGCAATAACTTGGTGCTCGGGTGTCTAGTTAGAGTAATATTTTTGTTCATTTTTTGTATTTTTCCTTTATCTGCGCATTTTTTGTATTTTTACGCGATCTGCACATTTAATTTAAAATAGCCAAAACTTGGCGTTCGGGGTTCTAATTGCAATGATATTTGTCTTCATTTTTTGTATTTTTACGCGATCTACGAATCCAATAAAAAAGGGCTATAACTTGGCGCTCGGGTGTCTGGTTAGTGTAATATTATTGTTCATTTTTTGTATTTTTACGTTATCTACATATGTAAATTAAAAACAGCCAAAACTGGGTGCTCAGGCGTCCGATTACAATGATATTTGTCTTCAATTTTTGTATTTTTACGCGATCTACGAATCAAAATTAAAAACGGCTATAACTTGGCGCTCGGGCGCCTGGATGGAGTATTATTCTTGTTCATTTTTGGTATTTTAACGTGATCTGCGCTTTTAGATTAAAAACGGCCAGAACCTGGTGCTCGGGTGTCCGATTACAATGATATTTATCTTTATTTTTTGTACTTTTACGCGATCTATAAATCCAAGTTAAAAACGGCTATAACTTGGCGCTCGTGAGTCTAGTTAAAGCAATATTTTTGTTTATTTTTTGTATTGTTTTGTGAGCTGCGCATTAAAATTAAGAACGGCCAAAACTTGGCACTCGGGAGACTGATTACAATGATATTTGTTTTTATTTACTCCTTTTTACGCGATCTACGAGTCCAAATTAGAAACGACTATAACTTGACACTCGGGTGTCCAGTTAGAGCAATATTTTTGTTCAGTTTTTGTATTTTCTCATGAGCTACGCATTAAAATTAAGAATGGCCAAAACTTGGCACTCGGGTGACCGATTACAATGATATTTGTTTTTATTTTCTATATTTTTACGTGATATACGAGTCCAAATTAGAAATGGATATAACTTGGCACTCGGGCGTCTGGTTAGAGTAATATTTTTGTTCATTTTTTGTATTTTCCATGATCTGCGCATTTAAATCAAAAACGCCCAAAGTTTGGTGCTCAGGTATCCGATTTCAATGACATTTGTCTTCATTTTTTGTATTTTGATGTGTTCTATGACTCCAAATTAAAAACGGCTATAACTTGGCGCTCGGGTGTCTGGTTGCAGTAATATTTATTTTATTTTTTGTATTTTTACGTGATCTGCGCATTTAAATTAAAAGCGACTAAAACTTGGCGCACCAATTTCCGATTACAATGATATTTGTCTTCATTTTTTCAAATTTTTAAACGATCTACAAATCCAAAATAAAAATGGCTATAACTCGGCGCTCGGGTGTCTGGTTAGAGTAATATTTTTGTTCATTTTTTGTATTTTTACGTGATCTACGCATTTAAATTTAAAACAGCCAAAACTTAGTGCTCGAGGGATTGATTACAATGATATTTGTCTTCATTTTTTGTATTTTTACGCGATCTACGATTCCAAATAAAAAACCGCTATAACTTGGTGCTTGGGTGTCTGGTTAGAGTAATATTTTTATTCATTTTTTGTATTTTTATGTGATCTGCGTATTTAAATTAAAAATGGCCCAAACTTGGTGCTCTGGCGTCTGAATACAATGATATTTGTCCTCAATTTTCATATTTTTACGCGATCTACGAATTAAAATTAAAAACAGCTCTAACTTGGCACTCGGGTGTCTGGTTAGAATAATATTTTTGTTCATTTTTTGTTTTTTTATGTGATCTGTGTATTTAAATTAAAAACGACCAAAATATGGTGCTTGGGCGACCGATTACAATTATATTTTTGTTCAATTTTTGTATTTCTACGCGATTTACTAATTAAAATTAAAAACAACTATAACTCAGCGCTGGGGCGCCTTGTTAGAGTAATATTTTTGTTCATTTTATGTATTTTAACGTGATTTGTACATTTAAATTTAAAACGGCTAGAACTTGGTGCTCGGGTGTCCGATTATAATGATATTTATGGTCATTTATTGTATTTTTATGCGATCTACAAACCCTAATTAAAAATGGCTATAAGTTGGTGCTCGGGTGACTAGTTAGAGCAATATTTTTGTTCATTTTTTGTATTTTAACGTGATCTGTGCATTTAAATTAGAAATGGCCAAAACTTGGCACTTCGGTGTCTGATTACAATGATATTTGTCTTCATTTTTTGTAGGCGATCTACGAATCCAAATTAAAAACAGCTATAACTTGGTGCTTGGGTGTCTGGTTAGAATAATATTTTTGTTCATTTTTTGTATTTTTATGTGATCTGTGTATTTAAATTAAAAATGGCCAAAACATGGTGCTCAGGCGACCGATTACAATTATATTTTTGTTCAATTTTTGTATTTCTACGCGATCTATGAATTAAAATTAAAAACGGCTATAACTCGGTGCTGGGGCGCCTTGTTAGAGTAATATTTTTGTTCATTTTATGTATTTTAATGTGATTTGCACATTTAAATTTAGAACGGCCAAAATTTGGTGCTCAGGTGTCTGATTACAATGATATTTGACTTCATTTTTTTGTATTTTTATGCGATCTACAAATCCAAATTAAAAACGACTATAACTTGGCGCTCGGGCATCTGGTTAGAGTAATATTTTAGTTTCTTTTTTTGTATTCTTACGTGATCTACGCATTTAAATTTAAAACTGTCAAAACTTGTTACTCGGGGGTCTGATTACAATGATATTTATCTTTATTTTTTGTATTGTTACGCGATCTATGAATTCAAATAAAAAACGGTTATAGATTCTCACTCGGGTGTCTGGTTAGAGTAATATTTTTGTTCTTTTTTTGTATTTTTACGTGATCTACGTATTAAAATTAAAAACGGCCAAAACTTGGTGCTCAGGCGTCTGATTACAATGATATTTGTACTCAATTTTTGTTTTTTTACGCGATCTATGAATCAAAATCAAAATGACTATAACTTGGTGCTCAGGCGTCTCGTTAGAGTAATATTTTTGTTCATGTTTTGTATTTTAATGTGATCTACGTATTTAAATTAAAAACGGCCAGAACCTGGTGCTCGGGTGTCCGATTACAATGATATTTGTCTTCTTTTTTTGTATTTTTATGTGAAATACGAATCCAAATTAAAAAAAGTTATAACTTGGCTCCCGTTTGTTTGGTTAGAGCAATATTTTTGTTCATTTTTTGTATTTTTACGTGATTTGTGTATCAAAAATAAAAAGGTCAAAACTTGGCGCTCGGGTGGCCGATTACAATGATATTTGTCTTCATTTTTCTATATTTTTATGTGATCTACGCATTTAAATTTAAAACGGCCAAAATTTGGTGCTCGGGTGTCCGATTATAATGATATTTGTCTTCATTTTTTTTATTTTTACATGATCTACGAATTCAAATAAAAAAGGGCAATAACTTGGCGCTCGGGTGTCTGGTTAGAGTAGTATTTTTGTTCATTTTTTGTATTTTTTTGTGATTTGCGCATTTAAATTAAAAATAGCCAAAATTTGGTGCTGGGGTGTTCGATTTCAATGACATTTGTCTTCATTTTTTGTATTTTTACGCGTTCTACGACTCCAAATTAAAAACGGCTATAACTTGGCGCTCGGGTGTCTAGTTATAGTAATTTTTGTTTTATTTTTTTTATTTTTACGTGATCTGCGCCTTTAAATTAAAAGTGACTAAAACTTGATGCTCCGGTGTCTAGTTAGAGTAATTATTTTGTTCATTTATTGTACTTTTTTACGTGATCCGTGCATGTAAATTAAAAAGGGCCAAAACCTGGCACTCAGGTGTTCGATTACAATGATATTTATCTTTATTTTTTGTATTTTTACGCGATCTACAAATCTAAATTACAAACAGCTATAACTTGGCGCTCGGGTGTTTGGTTAGAGTAATATTTTTGTTCATTTTTTTTTTATTTTGACATGATCTACGCATTTAAATTTAAAACAGCCAAAACTTGGTGCTCGAGGGCCTGATTACAATGATATTTGTCTTCATTTTTGGTATTTTTACGCGATCTACGAATCCAAATAAATAAAGGCTATAACTTGGCGCTCGAGTGTCTGGTTAGAGTAATATTATTGTTCATTTTTGTATTTTTACGTGATCTGCATATTTAAATTAAAAACGGCCAAAAACTTGGTGCTTGGGCGTTCGATTACAACGATATTTGTCTTCAATTTTGTATTTTTATACGATCTACGAATCAAAATTATAAACAGCCATAACTTGGCACTCGGGCACCTGGCTAGAGTATTATTTTCGTTCATTTTTTGTATTCTAATGTGATCTGCGCATTTAAATTAAAAACGGCCCGAACCTGGTACTCGGGTGTCCGATTACAATGATATTTGTCTTTATTTTTTGTACTTTTACGCGATCTACGAATCCAATTTAAAAATGGCTATAACTTGGCGTTCGTGAGTCCAGTTTAGGCAATATTTTTTGTCATTTTTTTTATTTTTACGTGATCTGTGTATCGAAATTAAAAGCGGTCAAAATTTGGAACTCGGGTGTCCGATTACAATGATATTTGTCTTCATTTTTTGTATTTTTACTCGATCTACAAATCCAAATTAAAAAGGGCTATAACTTGGCGCTTGATTGTCTAGTTAGAGTAATATTATTGTTCATTTTTTCTATTTTTACGTGATCTACACATTTAAATTTAAAACGATCAAAACTTGGTGGCCGGGGGTCTGATTACAATGATATTTGTCTTTATTTTTTATATTTTTACGCAATCTACGAATCAAAATTAAAAATGGCTATTACTTGGTGCTCGGGTGTCTGGTTAGAGTAATATTTTTTTTTCATTCTGTGTATTTTTCTGTGATCTGCACATTTAATTTAAAAATGGCCAAAACTTGGCGCTCGGGTGTCCGATTACAATGAAATTTGTCTTCATTTTTTGTATTTCTTACGCGATATACGAATCAAAATTAAAGACGGCGATAACTTGGCGTTCGGGTGTCCGATTACAATGATATTTGTCTTCTTTTTTTGTATTTCTACGCGATCTAAGAATCCAAATTAGAAACAGCTATAACTTGGCGCTCGTGTGTCTGGTTAGAGCAATATTTTTGTTCATTTTTTTTTATTTCTATGTGATATATGTATCGAAATTGAAAACGGTCAAAAATTGGCTTGCAGGTGCCATAAGGATATTATCCCTAAAACTCATTCCTTGAGCAAATGCAGCCTGGGGCTCATTAATAAGATATGGAAGCACCTTTTTTTTTTTGGTAAGTAAGTGAATTTGGATTATAGGGAAAATTTACATCATCAAGGGGGCATTCCCCCCTATACTGTACAAACTATACATAATTACTTAATGGGATCTCCCATCTATTACAAAAGTTAAGATTTTCATCATTGAGCTTAAAAGCATACACTTGAGAAGCTTTCACTCTAACAACATGTTTGATTTCCTTAAGCAGCATAGTAGTGGTTGATGAAGTCCCCATGAAGATCCGAGCATTCTTTTCTTTCCATATAGTAAATCAAGGCAGACCAAGCTATCTTGCATAGTGTGCTAATGAAGCATTTGTTACTGAATTTACCTGAAGCCCATTCAATTTCATTCGGCCAAGACTGAGTTCCTTTGGTGATGGAGCATAAGTTGAGAACCATTTGCCTCAATTCCCTTGAGAAGGAGCACTGAAAAAAGAGATGTTCTATAGTTTCCACTCCTTGATTGCAAAGTAAGCATGCTGTGTCATTAGAGATTCCCCATTTCACTATCTTGTCTTTAGTGTTTAGTTTACCTTTTATTGCCAACCATGATATAAAGCTAAAACGTGGGACATGGTTAGGGAACCACAGAAGCTTGTTCCATCTAACCTTTGGAGCATGAATCCTGATGGCATTCCAAGTAGCTGAAGCTTTGTAAGTTCCATCTTTGGAGGCTTTCCAAACGAATGTGTCTTGGTGGCAAGAAGGTAGGTACTCTGGTGGTCTCTCCTTTATTATCTCTCTTAGCTCCCAAGAGCAATGATAGTAGCATTTGATTCCTTCAAGAGAATTGAGAAAGTAAAAAACTCCTTAACAACCAGCACCGCATCCTCTCCCACAATGTGCCAAGCTCTTTGGAAGAAAAAAACATTATAATCATTTGGACCCGGAGCTTTATTTGGATGCAAACTAAACATAGCGGTCTTGATATCCTCATTAGAAAAATCAGCAACTAATTGGGTAACTTGGTCTTCACTAAGTGAGGGAGAAACAAATTCATTCAATTCAACCCCCACATCATAAGGTATAGTAGAATCTGAACCAAGAAGCCCCTTATAAAAGTTAACAATCTCCTCAGAAATCAAATTCTTCTCCTTTAGCACCAAACCATCCTCCCTTGGAATCCTCAAAATTTTATTAGTATTCAATCTGTTCTTAATTGAGTGAAAGAAGAAAGCTGAATTATTATTCCCATCCTTCAACCATTGGACCCTACTTTTTTGTTTCATTGAGTTCTCCACATCACGAGAAACTTGAAATAATCTAGCTAAGCAAGATCTCTCTTGTTCCCCCAGCTCATCATAAGAACCCCCATTAGCAATCCGAGTTTGAATAGTAGCTAGTTCATTCCTTAATTCCATCTCCAAAGTATTGCCTCTCTGAGTTTTCTTCATAACCAAATCTTTCAAAGCCTCTTTCAACATCTTAAGCTTTTTATAAACTCTAAACATGGCATACCCTTGAACTGGTGTTTTCCACACATCTTCCACTAAAGGAAAAAATTCTTCATACTCCACCCAATATTTAACACAAGCCAAGCTCGTGTCATCTATGATTCGGGACTATCAAAGGATGCTTTGGTGAAGGCTATTATTGTTGATGGTAGGTGGTGCTGGCCTTTGGCAAATTCCCATGAGCTCATTGATCTCAAAAGGGAAAGTGAATTACTTCTTCCTCCTACTGTAAGTCGGACGGATACCCTTGTGTGGCGGCATAATGGAGAATGTGGATATTCTACAAAAGAGGTTTGGAATTCCTTACGCACACATCATCCACATGTTGTTTGGTTCCCTATTGTTTGGTTTAAATTTCATGTTCCTCGGCATTCTTTTGTTCTTTGGTTGGCGATAACGAAGAAATTGGCCACTCAAGATAGGCTTTTATCCTTTGGATTGATATCTCATATGAGTTACTTTTTCTATAGAAGTTCTTTGGAGGATCATGATCATTTGTTTTTTAGATGCCCCTTTACTGCTAGGGTGTGGCAATCAATCTTATTGGAGTGTGGTTTTTCCACCATTCATATTTCTTGGGATGATGTGGTTAATTGGGCTAGGCTACACTTTTGTGGAAGTTCTTTGAATTCAATTATTGGCAAACTTGCTTTGGCTGCTTGTGTTTACGTTATCTGGAAAGAACGGAATAAAATGAAGCATGAAAATAGCTACTTGGATGAAGTGACAATGCTTAGAACTATTAAGAACTTGGTGCGGCTTAGGTTGATGGGATGCTCGGGCTTTCCAAAGAGTGATAGAAATCAACATTTGGTGCTACGGTGGAATTTGCCTTCTTCAATGTTAAACATGTAATAGTGTTGGAGCTGTGATTTTTCCTTCATTTGGTTGTTTGTTTATGATTTGTGAAGGGATTTTGCGTTGATGTATCTATTTTCCGGAGGAATGCTCTTGAGTGATTTGTACTTTAACGTTTATCTTTATTAATAAAATTTCATTTCACTTTTCAAAAAAAAAAAAAAAATTTTTGTATTTTTACTCGATCTACAAATCAAAATTAAAAACGGCTATAACTTAGCGCTCGGGGATTTGGTTATAGTAATATTTTTGTTCATTGTTTGTATTCTAACGTGATTTGTGCATTTAAATTAAAGACGGCCCAAACTTGGTGCTCGGGTATCCGATTACAATGATATTTGTCTTCTTTTTTTGTATTTTTATGTGATCTACGAATCCACATTAAAAATGGCTATAACTTGGCGCTCGTGTGTCTAGTTAGAGTAATATTTTTCTTCATTTTTTGCATTTATATGTGATCTGCGCATTTATTATTTTTTTTTTTGGTAGTTAAGCGGGTATTTTATTATCAAAAAATATAGATTTACAACTAGCTCAATACAAACCCCAAAAGGTACACACCTCATATAGAGGATCCAAAAGATACTAAGAAACCATCTAACCTATCCTTTTAATAGATCCACTTACAACCCAAGTGGATAGGTTATCAAAATAAGACTCATTTCTTCCTAGTTTTGTTTGAGTTAGAGCTTGGCCCCTTGGTGGGTGTGATACTTGCTAGCGCTTGCTCTTTAGCAAAATTAAGCTTTTGAATACGGTCTAGGAGTAACTTTTTTTCCCGAGCTTGGGAGGAGGTTGGTGTTGTTTTTGCTTGCTTCGGCCCTTGCTTGGTTGATACCTCATCTTCCTTCGGCTCTTGCTTCAACTTTAGATTTTTGTCTTCCTCTTCACACTCATCCTCTTTGCATGATTGTAAGATCTCAAACATATTGGATGAAGCTTGTGGCGTGTCTTTGCTTATTTCTTTTGGTGTTGGAATGCTTTTCTCCTTGTTCTTTTTCACTTGTTGCCACACTTCTTGCCATTCACCCTCATTTATAACCTTTTCTTCCTCCACATTTTGCACTTTAATTTTCCACTCCTGCTTGGTATGCTTAGCATCATTTTTCGGCCTTGAGGGGCAAGAGGAAGTGGAATGACCAAAAGCTTTGCATTCTTCACACTTTTTTGGCTTCCATGGAACTTCTACTTTGACTTCATATGGAGTACCATATCCCAAATTGATTTTGAAGGATTTGGGGATGTCTTTGTCAACTTGTGCTTCAATACAAATTCTGGCAAAAGTGAGCCGACTTCTCTTTTGCGCATTTAAATTAAAAAGGACCAAAACTTGGTGCTCCGTTGTCCAATTACAATGATATTTGTCTTCTTTTTTTGTATTTTTACGCGATCCACGAATCGAAATTAAAAATGGCTATAACTTGGCGCTCGGGTGACTGGTTAGAGTAATATTTTAGTTCATTTTCTGTATTTTTACATAATCTGCGCATTTAAATTTAAAACAGCCAAAACATATTGCTTGGGGGTCTGATTACAATCATATTTGTCTTCATTTTTCGTATTGTTACGCAATCTACGAATTCAATTAAAAAACGGTTACAACTTCTCACTCGAGTCTCTGGTTAGAGTAATATTTTTGTACATTTTTTGTATTTTTACATGATCTGCGTATTTAAAGTAAAAACGGCCAAAACTTGGTGCTCGGGCATCCGATTACAAAGATATTTGTACTCAATTTTTGTGTTTTTACGCGATCTGCGAATCGAAATTAAAAACGGCTACAACTTGGCGCTCGAGCGTCTCATTAGAGTAATATTTTTGTTCATTTTTTGGATTTAAACGTGATCAACGCATTTAAATTAAACACAACCCAAACTTTGTGCTCGAGTGTCCGATTACAATGATATTTGTCTTCTTTTTTTGTATTTTTATGTGACCTAGGAATCGAATTTAAAAATGGCTATAACTTGGCGCCAGTACGTCTGGTTAGAGCAGTATTTTTATTCATTTTTTGTATTTTTACGTGATTTGTGTATCGAAATTAAAAAGGGCCAAAACTTAACGCTCGGGCGGCCGATTACAATGATATTTGTCTTCTTTTTTTTTTTTTTTTTTTACGTGATCTACAAGTTCAAATTAGAAACGGATATAACTTGGCACTCGGGCGTCTGGTTAGAGTAATATTTTTGTTCATTTTTTGTATTTTTCCGTGATCTGCGCATTTAAATCAAAAACGGCCAAAATTGGGTGCTTAGTGTCCGATTTCAATGACATTTGTCTTCATTTTTTGCATTTTTATGCGTTCTACGATTCCAAATTAAAAACGGCAATAACTTGGTGCTCGAGTGTCTGGTTAGAGTAATATTTGTTTTATTTTTTGTATTTTCACGTGATCTGCGCATTTAAATTAAAAGAGACTAAAACTTGGCGCTCTAGTTTTCGATTACAATGATATTTGTCTTCATTTTTTCAAAATCTTAAGCGATCTACGAATCCAAAATAAAAATGGCTATAACTTAGCGCTCGGGTGTCTGGTTAGAGTAATATTTTTGTTCGCTTTTTGTATTTTTACGTGATCTGTGTATTTTGTTCATACCCGCATGGGTTAGCTCAGTGGAGCAGGGGCCGGCTTGGAGAGTGGGCATGCTTCCCACGTCTCGGGTTCGAATCCCTTCCTGGGCGCTCGGTCTTATCGATGGCGTGTCTTGTGGGGTGGTGCGCTCGCCCGGAGGTTTTATTCGCGACGGTTCACCGGCGAGAGGTTTCCTTCGTATCAAAAAAAAATATTTTTGTTCATTATTTGTATTTTTACGTGATCTGCGTATTTAAATTAAAAACGGCCAAAACCTAGTGCTCGGGCATCCGATTACAATGATATTTATCTTCAATTTTCGTATTTTTACGCGATCTACGAATCAAAATTAAAAATGGCTATAACTTGGCGCTCGGGCACCTGGCTAGAGTATTATTTTTGTTCATTTTTTGTATTTCAACGTGATCTGCACATTTAAACTAAAAACGGCCAGAACCTGGTGCTCGGGTGTCCAATTACAATGATATTTGTCTTTATTTCTTGTATTTTTATGTGATCTACAAATCCAAGTTAAAAACGGCCCTAACTTGGCGCTCGTGAGTCTGGTTAGAGCAATATTTTTGTTCTTTTTTTATTTTTACGTGATCTGTGTATTGAAATTAAAAATGGCAAAAACTTGGTGCTCGGGTGTCCGATTACAATGATATTTGTCGTCATTTATTGTATTTTTACGCGATCTACGAATCCTAATTAAAAATGGCTATAAGTTGGCGCTCGGGTGACTGGTTACAGCAATATTTTTGTTCGTTTTTTATATTTTAATGTGATCTGCGCATTTAAATTAAAAAAGGCCAAAACTTGGCGCTCTGGTGTCTGATTACAATGATATTTGTCTTCATTTTATGTATTTATACGCGATCTACGAATCCAAATTAAAAACGGCTATAACTTGGGACTCGGGTGTTTGGTTAGAGTAATATTTTTTTTCGCTTTTTGTATTTTTACATGATCTGTGTATTTAAATTAAAAACGGCCAAAACATGGTGCTCGGGTGATCGATTACAATTATATTTTTGTTCAATTTTTGTATTTCTACGCGATCCACGAATTAAAATTAAAAACGGCTATAACTCGGTGCTCAGGCGCCTGGTTAGAGTAATATTTTTGTTCATTTTATATATTTTAATGTGATTTGCACATTTAAATTTAAAACGGCCAGAACTTGGTGCTCGAGTGTCCGATTACAATGATATTTGTCTTTAGTTTTTGTATTTTTACGTGATCTACGAATCCAAATTAAAAACAACTATAAGTTGGCCCTCGGGCGTTTGCTTAAAGTATTATTTTAGTTAATTTTTTATATTTTTACGTGATCTGCGCATTTAAATTTAAAACTGCTAAAACCTGTTGCTTGGGGGTCTGATTATAATGATATTTGTCTTCATTTTTTGTATTGTTACGCAATCTATGAATTCAAATAAAAAACGGTTATAGCTTCTCACTCGGGTGTCTGGTTAGAGTAATATTTTTGTTTATTTTTTGTGTTTTTACGTGATCTGTGTATTTAATTTAAAAACGACCAAAACTTGGTGCTCAGGCGTCCAATTACAATGATGTTTGTGCTCAATTTTGTGTTTTTACGCGATCTACGAATCGAAATTAAAAACAGCTATAACTTGGTGCTCGAGTGTCTCGTTAGAGTAATATTTTTGTTCATTTTTTGTATTTTAACGTGATCTGCGTATTTAAATTAAACATAGCCAGAACTTTGTGCTCAAGTGTCCGATTATAATGATATTTGTCTTCATTTTTTTTATTTACACATGATCTATGAATTCAAATAAAAAACAGCAATAACTTAGCACTAGGGTGTCTGGTTAAAGTAATATTTTTGTTCATTTTTTGTATTTCTCTGTGATCTGCGCATTTAAATTAAAAACAGCCAAACTTTGGTGCTCGGGTGTCCAATTTCAATGACTTTTGTCTTCATTTTTTTTATTTCTACGCGTTCTACGACTCCAAATTAAAACGGCTATAACTAGGTGCTCGGGTGTCTAGTTAGTGTAATATTTGTTTTATTTCTTGTATTTTTACGTGATCTGTGCATTTAAATTAAAAGCGACTAAAACTTGGCACTCCAGTGTCTAGTTAGAGTAATTATTTTGTTCATTTTTTTGTATTTTTTTACATGATCCGCGCATGTAAATTAAAAACGGCCAAAACCTGGCACTTGGGTGTCCGATTACAATGATATTTATCTTTATTTTTTGTATTTTTACGCAATCTACGAATCTAAATTACAAACAACTATAACTTGGCACTCGGGCATCTAGTTAGAGTAATATTTTCATTCATTTTTTGTATTTTTACGTGATCTGCGCATTTAAATTTAAAACAGCCAAAACTTTGTGCTCGAGGGCCTTATTACAATGATATTTGTCTTCATTTTTTACATTTTTAGGCGATCTACGAATCCAAATAAATAACGGTTATAACTTGGCACTCGGGTGTTTGGTTAGAGTAATATTATTGTTCATTTTTTGTATTTTTACGTGATCTACGTATTTAAATTAAAAACAGCCAAAACTTGGTGCTCGGGCGTCCGATTATAACAATATGTGTCTTCAATTTTTGTATTTTTACGCAATCTACAAATCAAAATTAAAAACGGCTATAACTTGGCGCTCGGGTGCCTGGCTAGAGTATTATTTTTGTTCATTTTTTGTATTTTAACATGATTTGCGCATTTAAATTAAAAATGGCCAGAACCTGGTGCTCGGGTATCCGATTACAATGATATTTGTCTTTATTTTTTGTACTTTTACGCGATCTACAAATCCAAGTTAGAAGCGGCTATAACTTGGCGCCCGTGAGTCTGGTTAGGGCAACATTTTTGTCTTTTTTTTTACGTGATCTGTGTATCAAAATTAAAAACGGTCAAAACTTGGCACTCGAGTGTCCGATTACAATGATATTTATCTTTATTTTTTGCATTTTTACTCGATCTACGAATCTAAATTAACAACAGCTATAACATAGCGCTCGGTGGTTTAATTAGAGTAATATTATTGTTCATTTTTTGTATTTTTACGTGATTAGCGCATTTAAATTTAAAACGACCAAAACTTGGTGGTTGGGTGTTCGATTACAATAATATTTATCTTCATTTTTTATATTTTTACGCGATCTACGAATCCAAATTAAAAATGGCTATAAGTTGGCGCTCGGGTGTCTGGTTAGAGTAATATTTTTTTTTCATTCTCTGTATTTTTCTGTGATCTGTGTATTTAAATTAAAAACAGCCAAAACTTAGCGCTCGAGTGTTCGATTACAATGAAATTTATCTTCATTTTTTGTATTTTTACACGATATACAAATCAAAATTAAAGATGGTGATAACTTCGCGTGCGGGTGTCCGATTACAATGATATTTGTCTTCTTTTTTTGTATTTTTACGCGATTTACGAATCAAATTTAAAAACGGAAATAACTTGGCGCTCGGGCGTCTGGTTAGAGTAATATTTTTGTTTAATTTTTTTTGTGTTTTTACGTGATCTACGCATTTAAATTTAAAACAGCCAAACTTGGTGCTCGGGGGTCTGATTACAATGACATTTGTCTTCATTTTTTATAATTTTACGCGATCTACAAATCTAAATAAAAAACGGCTATAACTTCTCGCTTGGGTGTCTGGTTAGAGTAATATATTTGTTCATTTTTTGTATTTTTATGTGATTTGCGTATTTAAATTTAAAACGGCCAAAACTTGGTCCTCGGGCGTCCGATTGCAATGATATTTGCCTTCATTTTTTGTATTTTTACTCGATCTACAAATCAAAATTAAAAACAGCTATAACTTGGCGCTCAGGCGTTTGGTTGTAGTAATATTTTTGTTCATTGATTGTATTCTAAGGTGATCTGCGCATATAAATTAAAGACAGACCAAACTTGGTGCTCGGGTGTCTGATTACAATGATATTTGTCTTCTTTTTCTGTATTCTTATATGATCTATGAATACACATTAAAAACGGCTATAACTTAGCGCTCGTGTGTCTAGTTAGAGTAATATTTTATTCATCTTTTTTGCATTTATACGTGATCTGCGCATTTAAATTAAAAAGGACCAAAACATGGCGCTCCGGTGTCCAATTACAATGATATTTGTCTTCATTTTTGTATTTTTACACGATCTACGAATCGAAATTAAAAATGGCTATAACTTAGCGCTCGGGTGTCTGGTCAGAGTAATATTTTAGTTCATTTTCTATATTTTTACGTAATCTGCGCATTTAAATTTAAAATAGCCAAAACATGTTGCTCGGTGGTCTGATTACAATGATATTTGCCTTCATTTTTTGTATTGTTATGCGATCTACGAATTCAATTAAAAAACGGTTATAGCTTCTCATTTGGGTGTCTGGTTAGAGTAATATTTTTGTTCTTTTTTTGTATTTATATGTGATCTGCGTATTTAAATTAAAAACGGCCAAAACTTGGTGCTCGGGCGTCCGATTACAATGATATTTGTACTCAATTTTTGTATTTTTACGCGATCAATGAATCAAAATTAAAAACGGCTATAACTTGGCACTTCGATGTCTCATTAGAGTAATATTTTTGTTCAGTTTTTGTATTTTAACGTGATCTGCACATTTAAATTAAACATGGCCCGAACTTTGTGCTCGGGTGTCCGATTACAATGATATTTGTCTTTTTTTTTTGTATTTTTATGTGATCTACGAATCCAAATTAAAAACGGCTATAACTTGGCGCCCGTGTGTTTGGTTAGAGTAATATTTGTTTTATTTTTTTATTTTTATGTGATCTGCGCATTTAAATTTAAAACGACTAAAACTTGGCGCTACAGTGTCCGATTACAATGATATTCGTCTTTATTTTTTGTATTTTTACGCGATCGACGAATCAAAATTAAACATAGCTATAATTTGGCACTCGGGTGTCTGGTTAGAGTAATTATTTTGTTCATTTTTTGTATTTTTTTACGTGTGACCGACCCTAAAATGTGTTCGGGTTCTACCTCTCAAGTGCAAGAGGGTGGTCGTAGTCTTACTCGGTGAGAACCGAGGTCATCTCCACAGGGAGGGCTGTGTTAAAAGACACTAGACTTGTTCTCTTAATTAGTAGGTGAGCCTAAGCTAATCTAAACTAATTTTTAAATTACAAAGTGATTTGAATATGGCTGGGTTGAGAATGGTGGAGCGAAGCAAATTGTGATATTAAACTAGAATGCAAATATTGAAAATAAACTAACTAAAATGATCTTGGCTTCGAACCAAATCCAGTAGTGGGTAGTGGTTTACTCAAACGCATTTATAACTCAACCTAACAAACGCACATGCATTGCTAGGTCGGAAGATATTTCATTAAAAACTAATTTATGGAATTCAGAGTAAGCGGAGGTTTTTGAAATTGGTTTCAGACTCACCGGGACATTGAATCGAACACCTAGTGTGCATGAGCATCAACTCATAACTAGACTTCAATTATAACACGGGTGAATCGGTTTCTTAAGAAAACCTCATATTTTGGTTTTATGAAAATAAGGTTCGAATCACCGGGCCATTGAACCAACCACTTGGTTTGCACGAGTGGCCAATCGTAACCAAGCTTTGGTTTTAACACGGGTGACTGATTTTGTAAGAAAACCTAATTTGGGTCTTGGAAAATCAGATTCTAACTCACCGGGACATTAAACCGAACACTTGGTGTGCACAAGTGAAAACTTGTAACCAAGCTACGGTTGTGACACGGGTGAGTAGGTTTCAAGAGAACCCTAGCTTACTACAAAATTCCAATTAAAAGTCCAAAATATATTTTGTTAAATAAAACTCGTTTACATTTGAGTTCACCAACTACTTCACCACTTTCAATGGCTTGAAGCCAAGAACTAACCCTAGCCTAACATTGCGAAAGTATTAACAAAGCCTTTCAAAAAGAAAATAACCTTCATCAAGCACTCAAACATGAAAACGAAGTATATAGAAATAAGCTAAAGCAATTTCGAAAGCAAATCAAACACTAACAATGACTACGAAGTACTACGAAGTGAAAATAAAGAACAAAGATAAAGAAAATAATAAACTTTTGACTAAAACGAAGTAACGAATGAAACTTACCAATTAATCTTAATGCGAAGATGAAAAAATAAAGCTTCCATCAATCCAACATGAGATGAAAACATCTAACCCTAATCTAAACTAAACTAAGAGAAAGAGAAAAAGTGCGTAGGGTTTCGAACACCTGTACATCAGAAATTTGCCCTTTTATATCATTACATAACTCAAGGGTAAAAGTGTAATTTCATAATTCAAAATTTAACTTAAAAGTGTGCTGGACAAGTCATCATGGGCGCCCAAGGTACAAGTGTTTGATGAAGTCCTCAAAGAGTTAGCCAAAACATAGTAGTCAGAACTCCCTCTCTGTGGGCGCCCATCTGATGAAGAATGGGGCACCCAAGGGTCCTTAGGGGCGCCCATGGGTCTAGGTGGGGCGCCCATGCTTGTGGTGGGGCGCCCATGGGCCTAGGTGGGGCGCCCATCTGCAAATACAGTGAACAGTTCTTCTTTGACAGCTTTCTATCCTTGACTTCCGATGCGATTTTGACATTGAAGATGACAGATTCAGGCTTCGGCTAAACCAGCAAAGTTGTAGGGCTTCGAGTCTTCTTTCCAACGCAAAAAGAATGGAACCCTTTCGAGTTGTGACGAAAAAGTTATGGCTGGAAAACTGAGAGGGTGTTGAGCTGGAACTTCAACCGCACACCACTTCAACTATTTTGAACTTCAAACCACTTCCTTCTCCTTGGCACCCATGGTAGTCGATCTTATGCCTTGGGATGGCTCCTCCTCACATGCAACCTTGGTGTTGTTTGGGCCAAAAACACCATATTATATCACCTGAAATATACACACACCAAGAATGCATGGAAATGAGATAATCACACTAACACATCGCCAATAATAACTGTAAATTCATAATTAGCATGCTCAATATATATATAATTGTACAATAATGCATGCTAATCAACGTGATCCGCACATGTAAATTAAAAACAACCAAAACCTGGCACTCGAGTATCCTATTACATTGATATTTATCTTTATTTTTTGTATTTTTATGCGATCTACGAATCTAAATTACAAGCAGCTATAACTTGGCACTCGGGAGCTTGGTTAGAGTAATATTTTCATTCGTTTTTTGTATTTTTACGTGGTCTGAGCATTTAAATTTAAAAAAGCCAAAACTTGGTGCTCGAGGGTCTGATTACAATGAAATTTGTCTTCATTTTTTGTATTTTTACACGATCTACGAATCCAAACAAATAATGGCCATAACTTGGCACTCGGATGCCTGGTTAGAGTAATATTATTGTTCGTTTTTAGTATTTTTACGTGATCTACGCATTTAAATTTAAAATGGCCAAATCTTGGTGGTCGGGTGTCCGATTACAATGATATTTGTCTTCATTTTTTGTATTTTTACGCGACCTACGAATGAAATTTAAAAATAGCTATAACTTGGTGCTCAGGCATCTAGTTAGAGTAATATTTTTGTTCATTTTTTGTGTTTTTAGGTGATCTGCGTATTTAAATTAAAATGGCCAAAACATGGCGCTCGGGTGTCCGATTACAATGATATTTGTCTACATTTTTTGTATTTTCACGCGATATACGAATCAAAATTAAAGACGGCAATAACTTGGCGCTTGAGTATCTGGCTAGAGTTATATTTTTGTTCATTTTTAGTATTTTTACGTAATCTGCGCATTTAAATTTAGAACAACCAAAACTTGGTGCTCGGGTGTCCGATTGTAATGATATTTGTCTTCTTTTTTTGTATTTTAACGCGATCTACGAATCGAATTTAGAAACGGCTATAAGTTGGCGCTCGGGCGTCTGGTTAGAGTAATATTTTTATTCTTTTTTGTGTTTTTAGGTGATCTGCGTATTTAAATTAAAAACGGCCAAAACATAGCGCTCGGGTGTCCTATCACAATGATATTTGTCTCCATTTTTTGTATTTTCACGCGATATACGAATCAAAATTAAAGATGGCAATAACTTGGCGCTTGGGCGTCTGGCTAGAGTAATATTTTTGTTCATTTTTTGTATTTTTACGTGATCTGCGCATTTAAATTTAGAACGGCCAAAACTTGGTGCTAGGGTGTTCGATTGCAATGTTATTTGTCTTCTTTTTTTGTATTTTTACGCGATCTACGAACCGAATTTAAAAACAGCTATGACTTGGCGCTCGGGCATCTGGTTAGTGTAATATTGTTGTTCATTTTTTGTGTTTTTAGGTGATCTGCACATTTAAATTAAAAACGGTCAAAACTTGGCACTCGGGTGTACGATTACAATGATATTTGTCTCCATTTTATGTATTTTTACGCGATATATGAATAAAAATTAAAGACGACAATAACTTGGCGCTTGGGCGTCTGGCTAGAGTAATATTTTTGTTCATTTTTTGTATTTTACGTGATCTGCGTATTTAAGTTTAAAACAGAAAAAACTTGGTGCTTGGGTATCTGATTATAATGATATTTGTCTTCTTTTTTTGTATTTTTATGCGCTCTAAGAATCCAAATTAAAAACGGATATAACTTGGGACTCTTGTCTCTGGTTAGAGCAATATTTTTGATCATTTTTTGTATTTTTACGTGATATATGTATCGAAATTAAAAAGAGTCAAAACGTGGCACTCAAGTGTCCAATTACAATGATATTTGTCTTCTTTTTTTGCATTTTTACGCGATCTACGAATCAAATTTAAAAATGGCTATAACTTGGCGCTCGGGTGTCTGGTTAGAGTAATAGTTTTGTTCATTTTTTGTATTTTAATGTGATATGCACATTTAAATTAAAAACAGCCAAAACTTGGCGCTCAGGTGTTCGATTACACTGATATTTGTCTTCATTTTTGGTATTTTCATGCGATCTATGAATCCAAATTAAAAGCGGCTATAACTTGGTACTCGGATGTTTGGTTAGAATAATATATTTATTCATTTTTTGTATTTTTACGTGATCTGTGTATTTAAATTAAAAATGGCCAAAACTTAGTTCTCGGGCATCCGATTACAATGATATTTGTCCTCAATTTTTTTATTTTTACTCGATCTACGAATCAAAATTAAAAACGGCAATAACTTGGCGCTTGGGCATTTGGTTAGAGTAATATTTTTGTTCATTCTTTGTATTCTAACGTGATCTGTGCATTTAAATTAAAAACGGCCCAAGGTGTCCGATTACAATGATATTTTTCTTCATTTTATTTATTTTTACACCATCAAAAAATCCAAATTAAAAACGGTTATAACTTGGCGCTCGGGTGTCTGGTTAAAGTAATATTTTTGTTCATTTTTTGTATTTTTCCGTGATCTGCGCATTTTAATTAAAATCAGCCAAAATTTGGTGCTCGGGTGTCCGATTCCAATGATATTTGTCTTCATTTTTTGTATTTCTATGCAATCTACAAATCTAAATTAAAAATGGCTATAACTTGGTGCTCGGGTGTCTGGTTAGAGTAATATTTTTTTTCATTTTTTATTTTTTTACATGATCTGCACACTTAAATTAAAAAGGACCAAAACTTGGCACTCCGGTATCTGATTACAATGATATTTGTCTTCATTTTTTGTATTCTTACGTGATCTACGAATCGAAATTAAAAACGGCTATAACTTGGTGCTCGGGTGTCTAGTTAGAGTAATATTTTTGTTCTTTTCTTGTATTTCTAAGTGATCCGTGCATGTAAATTAAAAACGGCCAAAACTTGGTGCTCCGGTGTCCGATTACAATGATATTTGTCTTTATTATTTGTATTTTTACACAATCTACAAATCTAAATTACAAACAGCTATAATTTGGCGCTCGGGTGTCTGGTTAGAGTAATTTTTTTTGTTCTTTTACATGATCTATGCATTTTAATTAAAAAGGACCAAAACTTAGCGCTTCGATGTCCGATTACAATGATATTTGTCGTCATTTTTTGTATTTTTACACGGTCTACGAATCGAAATTAAAAACGGTTATAACTTGGCGCTCGGGTGTCTAGTTAGAGTAATATTTTTGTTCATTTTTTATATTTTTAAGTGATCCGTGCATGTAAATTAAAAAGGGCCAAACTTGGCGCTCCAGTGTCCGATTACAATGATATTTGTCTTTATTATTTGTATTTTTACGCAATCTACAAATCTAAATTACAAACAGCTATAATTTGGCGCTTGGGTATCTGGTTAGAGTAATTTTTTTTATTTTTTGTTTTTTTACATGATCTACGCATTTAAATTAAAAAGGACCAAAACTTAACGCTTCGGTGTCTGATTACAATGATATTTGTCGTCATTTTTTGTATTTTTACGCGGTCTACGAATTGAAATTAAAAACGGCTATAACTTGGCGCTCAGGTGTCTAGTTAGAGTAATATTTTTGTTCATTTTTTGTATTTTTAAGTGATCTGTGCATGTAAATTAAAAACGGCCAAAACTTGGCGTTCCGGTGTCTGATTACAATGACATTTGTCTTTATTTTTTGTATTTTTATGCGATCTACGAATCTAAATTACAAACAGCTATAACTTGGTGCTTGGGTGTCTGGTTAGAGTAATATTTTTTTTCATTTTTTGTTTTTTTACATAATTTGCGCATTTAAATTAAAAAGGACCAAAACTTAGCGCTCTGGTATCCGATTACAATGATATTTGTCTTTATTTTTTGTATTTTTACGCGATCTACGAATCTAAATTACAAACAACTATAACTTGGCGCTCGGGTGTCTGGTTAGAGTAATATTTTTTTTCATTTTTTATTTTTTTACATGATCTATGCATTTAAATTAAAAAGGACCAAAACTTGGCTCTCCAGTGCCCGATTACAATGATATTTGTCTTTATTTTTTGTATTTTTACGCGACCTACGAATTGAAATTAAAAACGGCTATAACTTGGCGCTCAGGTGTCTAGTTAGAGTAATATTTTTGTTCATTTTTTGTATTTTAACGTGATCTGCGCATTTAAGTTAAAAATGGCCAAAACTTGGTGCTCGGGTGTCCGATTACATTGATATTTGTCTTCATTCTTTGTATTTTTACGCGATCTATGAATCCAAATTAAAAATGGCTATGACTTGGTGTTCAAGTGTCTGCTCAGAATAATATTTTTTTCCTTATTTGTATTTCTACGTGATCTGTGTATCGAAATTAAAAACGGTCAAAACTTGATGCTCGAGTGTCCGATTACAATGATATTTGTCTTTTTTTTTGTATTTTCGCGCGATCTACAAATCCAAATTAAAAACAGCTATAACTTGGCCATCGGGTGTCTGGTTAGAGCAATATTTTTGTTCATTTTTTGTATTTTTATGTGATCTGCGCATTCAAATTAAAGACAGCCACAACATGGCACTCCGGTGTCCAATTACAACGATATTTGTCTTCATTTTTTGTATTTTTGCACGATCTACAAATCTAAGTTAGAAACGGCTATAAGTTAGCACTCGGGTGTCTGGTTAGAGCAATATTTTTTTAATTTCTTGTATTTTTACATGATCTGTGCATTTAAATTTAAAACAGGCAAAACTTGGTGCTCGGGGTCTGATTTCAATGATATTTGTCTTCAATTTTTTTTATTTCTACACGATCTACGAATCTAAATAAAAAACGGCTATAACTTAGCGCTCGGGTGTCTGGTTAGAGTAATATTTTTGTTCTTTTTTTGTATTTTTATGTGCTCTGCATATTTAAATTAAAAACGGCCAAAACTTGGTGCTCGGGCGTCTGATTATAGTGATATTTGCCTTCAATTTTTGTATTTTTACGCGATCTACAAATCAAAACTAAAAATGGCTATAAATTGGCGCTCGAGCGTCTCGCTAGGGTAATATTTTTGTTCATTTTGTTGTATTTTAACGTGATCTGCGTATTTAAATTAAAAACAGCCTAAACTTGGTGCTCGGGTGTCCGATTACAACGATATTTGTCTTTCTTTTTTTGTATTTTTATGCGATCTATGAATCCAAATTTAAAACAGCTATAACTTGGTGCTCGTGTGTCTGGTTAGAGCAATATTTATGTTCATTTTTTGTATCATTACGTGATTTGTGTATCGAAATTAAAAGCAGCCAAAACTTGGCGCTCTGGTGTTTGATTATAATGATATTTGTCTTTATTTTTTGTATTTTAACGCGATCTATGAATCTAAATTACAAACAGCTATAACTTGACGCTCGGGTGTCTGGTTAGAGTAATATTTTTGTTCTTTTTTTGTATTTCTACGTGATCTGCGCATCTGAATTAATAACGGCCAAAACTTGGTGGCCAGGTGTCCGATTACAATGATATTTGTCGTCATTTATTGTATTTTTACACGACCTACGAATCCTAATTAAAAACGGCTATAAGTTGGTGCTCGGGTGGCTGGTTAGAGTAATATTTTTGTTCATTTTTTTGTATTTTAACGTGATCTGCGCATTTAAATTGAAAACGGACAATATGGCGCTTCGATTTTCGATTACAATGATATTTGTCTTCTTTTTCTGCATTTTTACACGACCTATGAATCCAAATTAAAAATGGCTATAACTTGGTGCTCGTGTGTCTGGTTAGAGCAATATTTTTGTTCAATTTTTGTATTTTTACGTGATTTATGTATTGAAATTAAAAGCGGCCAAAACTTGGTGCTCTGTTGTTCGATTACAATGATATTTGTCTTCATTTTTTGTACTTTTACGTGATTTATGTATTGAAATTAAAAATGGCCAAAACTTGGCACTCAGTTGTCCGATTACACCGATATTTGTTTTCATTCTTTGTATTTTTACGCGATGTACGAATCGAAATTAAAATAGGAAATAACTTATCACTCGGGTGTCTGGTTAGAGTACAATTTTAGTTCATTTTATGTATTTTTTCATGATCCACGCATTTAAATTAAAAATAGAAAATTTGGCGCTCGGGTTTCTGATTACCATGATATTTGTCTTCTTTTTTTGTATTTTACGCGATCTACGAATCCAAATTAAAAACAGCTACAACTTGGCGCTCAAGTGTTTGGTTAGTGTAATATTTTTGTTCATATTTTGTTTTTTTATGTGATCCGTGCATGTAAATTAAAAACGGCCAAAACCTGGCGCTCGGCTATTCGATGTCAATGATATTTGTCTTTATGCTTGTATTTTTACGTGATGTACGAATTCAATTTAAAAACGGCTATAACTTGGCGCTCGGGTGTCAGTTAGAGTAATATTTTTTTTCATTTTTTGTATTTTTACGTGATCTGCGCATTTAATTTAAACCCACCAAAACTTGGTGGTCGAGTGTATGATTACAATGATATTTGTCTTCATTTTTTTTATTTTTATGCAATCTACGAATCGAAATTAAAAACGGCTATAACTTGGCACTTGGGTGTTTGGTTAGAGTAATATTTTTGTCCATTTTTTATATTTTTCCGTGATCTAGGCATTTAAATTTAAAACGGCCAAAACTTGGTGCTCGGGTGCCCGATTACAATGATATTTGTCTCAATTTTTTGAATTTTATCTACGAATCTAAATTAAAAATGGCTATAACTTGGCGGTCATGCGTCTGGTTAGAGTAATATTTTTGTTCATTTTTTGAATTTTTACATGATCTGCGCATCTAAATTAATAATGGCCAAAACTTGGTTGTCGGGTGTCCGATTACAAGATATTTGTCTTTATTTTTTGTTTTTTTACGCGATCTACGAATCTAAATTACAAAAAGCTATAACTTGGTGCTCGGGTGTCTTGTTAGAGTAATATTTTTGTTCTTTTTTTGTATTTTTACGTGATCCGCACATCTAAATTAAAAATGGCCAAAACTTGGTGGCCGGATATCTGATTACAATGATATTTATCGTCATCTATTGTATTTTTACGCATTCTATGAATCAAACTTAAAAAGCTTGGTTTGGTTTGGTTTGGCATGTGATCTGCGCATTTAAATTAAAAGCGGCCAAAACTTGGCGCTCCAGTGTCCGATTACAATGATATTTGTCTTTATTTTTTTTATTTTTACGCGATCTACGAATCGAAATTAAAATAGGAAATAACTTAGCACTCGGGAGTCTGGTTAGAGTATAGTTTAGTTCATTTTTTGTATTTTTACATGATCTGCGCATTTAAATTAAAAACAGCCAAATTTGGCGCTCGGGTGTCCGATTACAATGATATTTGTCTTCATTTTTTCTATTTTTACGCGATCTACGAATCCAAATTAAAACGGCTATAACTTGGCGCTCAGGTATTTGGTTAGTGTAATATTTTTGTTTATATTTCGTATTTTTATGTGATCCGCACATGTAAATTAAAAACGGCCAAAACCTGGCGCTCGGCTGTTCCATGTCAATGATATTTGTCTTTATTTTTGTATTTTTATGCAATCTACGAATCCAAATTAAAAATGGCTATAACTTGGCGCTCGGGTGTCTGGTTAAAGTAATATTTTTGTTCATTTTTTATATTTTTCCGTGATTTGTGCATTTAAATTAAAAATAGCCAAAACTTGGTGCTCAGGTGTCCGATTTCAATGACATTTGTCTTCATTTTTTGTATTTTTACGCGATCTACGAATCCAAATTAAAAATGGCTATAACTTGGCGCTCCTGTGTCCGATTACAATGATATTTGTCTTCTTTTTTTGTATTTTTACGTGATCTACGAATCAAAATTAAAAATGGCTATAACTTAGCGCTCGGGTGTCTAGTAAGAGGAATATTTTTGTTCATTTTTTGTATTCTTAAGTGATTCGTGCATGTAAATTAAAAATAGCCAAAACTTGGCACTTCGGTGTCCGATTACAATGATATTTGTCTTTTTTTTTGTATTTTTACGTGATCAACGAATCTAAATTAGAAACAGCTATAATTTGGCACTCGGGTGTCAGGTTAGGGTAATATTTTTTTTCATTTCTTGTTTTTTTACAAGATCTGCGCATTTAAATTTAAAACGGCCAAAACTTAGCACTCAGGTGTCCGATTACAATGATATTTATCTTTATTTATTATATTTTTACGAGATCTACGAATCAAAATTAAAAACGGCTATAATTTGGCGTTCGGGTATCCTGTTAGAGTAATATTTTTGTTCATTTTTTGTATTGTCCGTGATCTGTGCATTTAAATTTAAAGCGGCCAAAACTTAGCACTTAGGTGTTCGATTACAATGATATTTGTCTTCATTTTTTGTATTTTTGTGCAATCTATGAATCCAAATTAAAAACGGCAATAACTTGGCGCTCGGATGTCTGGTTAGTGTTATATTTTATTCATTTTTTGTACTTTTATGCATTTAAATTAAAAACGGCCAAAACATGGTACTCGGGTGTCTGATTACAAAGATATTTATCTTCTTCATTTGTATTTTTACGCGATCTACGAATCCAAATTCAAAACGGCTATAACTTGGTGTTCGGGTGTCTGGTTAAAGTAATATTTTTGTTCATTTTTTTGTATTTTTACGTGATCTGTGTATCGAAATTAAAAACGGCCAGAAGTTGGCGCTCGGGTGTCCGATTACAATAACATTTGTTTTCATTTTTTGTATTTTTACGCGATCTACGAATCCAAATTAAAAACGGCTATAACTTGGCGCTCGGGTGTCTGGTTAGAATAATATTTTTTTTCATTTTTTGTATTTTTACGTGATCTGCGCATTTAAATTTGAAACGGCTAAAACTTGGTGCTCGGGTGTCCGATTACAATCAAATTTGTCTTCATTTTTTTTACATGATCTACAAATCCAATTTAAAAACGACTATAACTTGGTGCGCTTGGGTGTCTGGTTAGAATAATATCTTTTTTTTTTATTTTTTTATTTTTACGTGATCTGTACATTTAAATTTAAAACGGCTAAAACTTGGTATTCGGGTGTCCGATTACAATGATATTTGTCTTCATTTTTTTTTTATTTTTACGCGATCTAAGAATCCAAATTAAAAACGACTATAATTTGGCGCTCGGGTGTTTGGATAGATAAATATTTTTGTTCATTTTTTGTATTTTAACGTGATCTGCGCATTTAAATTAAAAACGGCCAAAACTTGGTGGTCAAGTGTCCGATTACAATGATATTTGTCTTCATTTTTGTATTTTTACGCGATTTAGGAATCCAAATTAAAAATGGCTGTAAGTTGGTGCTTGGGTGTCTGGTTAGAGTAATATTTTTGTTCACTTTTTGTTTTTTTCCGTGATCTGCGCATTTAAATTAAAAATGGCCAGAACTTGGCGCTCGGGTGTTCGATTACAATGATATTTGTCTTTTTTTTTTTATTTTTACGCGATCTACGAATCCAAATTAAAAACGTCGATAACTTAGTGCTCAGGTGTTTGGTTAGAGAAATATTTTTGTTCATTTTTTGTATTTTAACGTGATCTGTGCAATTAAATTAAAAATGGCCAAAACTTGGTGTTCGAGTGTCCGATTACAATGATATTTGTCTTCATTTTTTTATTTTTACGCGATTTACGAATCCGATTTAAAAACAGTTAAAAGTTGGCACTCGGTTGTCTAGTTTGAGTAAATTTTTTGTTCTTTTTTTTTACGTGATCCGCATATTTAAATTAACAACGGCCAAAACATGGCGCTCGAGTGTCCAATTATAATGATAGTTGTCTTCATTTATTATATTTTTACGCGATCTACGAATCTAAATTAAAAACCGTTATAACTTGGTGCTTAGGTGTCTGGTTAGAGTAATATTATTGTTCATTTTTTATATTTTTACGAGATCTGGCCATTTAAATTAAAAACGGCCAAAACTTGGTGCTCGAGTATCCGATTACAATGATATTTATCTTTATTTTTTCATATTTCAACGCGATCTACGATTAAAAATTAGAAATGGATGTAAGCTGGCGCTCGGGTGTCTGGTTAGAGTAATATTTTTGTTCATTTTGTGTATTTTTACGTCATCCGTGCATGTAAACTAAAAATAGCCAAAACTTAGCACTCGGGTGTCCGATTACAATGATATTTGTCATCATTTTTTGTATTTTTACGCGATCTACGAATCCAAATAAAAAATGGATATAACTTGGAGCTTGGGTGTCTGGTTAGAGCAATATTTTTGTCTATTTTCTGTATTTTTACGTGATCTGTGTATTGAAATTAGAAACGGCCAAAACTTGGCGCTCGGGTGTCCGATTACAATGATATTTGTCTTCATTTTCTGTATTCACATGCAATCTACGAATCCAAATTAAAAATGGCTATAACTTGGCGGTCGGGTGTCTGGTTAGAGTAATACTTTTGTTCATTTTTTGTATTTTTACGTGATCTGCGCATTTAAATTTAAAACAGCCAAAACATGGTAGTTGGGTGTCCGATTACAATGATATTTGTCTTCATTCGATCAACGAATCTAAATTAAAAACGGCTATTACTTGGTGCTTCGGTATCTGGTTAAAATAATATTTTTGCTCATTTTTTGTATTTTAACGTGATATGCGTATTTAAATTAAAAACAGCCAAAACTTGGCGCACGAGTGTCCGATTACAATGATATTTGTCTTTATTTTTTGTATTTTTACACGATTTACGAATCCAAATTAAAAACGGAAGTATGTTGGCGCTCGATTGTATGGCTAGAGTAATATATTTTTGTTCATTTATTGTATTTTTCTGTGATCTACGCATTTAAATTAAAAACAGGCAAAACTTGGCGCTCAAGTGTCCAATTACAATGATATTTGTTTTTATTTTCTATATTTTACGTGATGTACGAATTTAAATTGAAAACGGCTATAACTTGGCCTTCGGGTGTCTGGTTAGAGTAATATTTTTTTTCATTTTTCGTATTTTTACGTGATCCGCGCATGTAAATTAAAAACGGCCAAATTAGGCGCTCGGGTGTCCGATTATGATGATATTTGTCTTTATTTTTTGTACTTTTACCCGATATACGAATCCAAATTAAAAATGGTTATAACTTGGCGCTCGGGTGTCTGCTTAGAGTAGTATTTTTGTTCATTTTTTGTATTTTTACGTGATCTGAGCATTTAAATTAAAAACAGCCAAAACTTAGTGGTCGGGTGTCCGATTACAATGATATTTGTCCTTATTTTTTGTATTTTTACATGATCTACGAATCATAAATAAAAACGGCTATAACTTGGCACTCGGGTGTCTTGTTAGAGCAATATTTTGTTCATTTTTTGTATTTTAACGTGATCTGCATATTTAAATTAAGAGCGGCCAAACTTGGTGATCGGGGGTCCGATTACAATGATATTTGTCTTCATTTTTGGTATTTTTACGCAATCTACGAATCCTAATTAAAACCGCTATAACTTGGCACTTGGGTGTCTTGTTAGAGCAATATTTTTGTTCATTTTTTGTCTTTTTACGTGATCTGCACATTTATATTAAAAACAGCCAAAACTTGGCACTCAGGTCTCCGATTACATTGATATTTGTCCTCATTTTTTGTATTTTTACGCGATTTACGAATCTGAATTAAATAGGAAATAACTTAGCACTCGGGTGTCTGGCTAGAGTACAATTTGAGTTCATTGTATTGTATTTTTACATGATCCATGCATTTAAATTAAAAATAGCTAAATTTGGCGCTCGGATGTCTGATTACAAATGGCCAAAAACTTGGTCTGCGCAATCAAATTAAAAATGGCCAAAACTTGGCACTCGGGTGTCCGATTACAATGATATTTGTCTTCAATTTTGTATTTTTACGCGATCTACAAATCCAAATTAAAAACGGCTATAACTTGGCGCTCGGGTGTTTGGCTAGTGTAATATTTGTGTTCATATTTTGTATTTTTACATGATCCACGAATGTAAATTAAAAACGGCCAAACCTAGCGTTCAACTGTTCGATGTCAATGATATTTGTCTTTATTTTTGTATTTTTACGCAATCTACGAATCCAAATTAAAACGGCTATAACTTGGTGCTCGGGTGTCTGGTTAGAGTAGTATTTTTGTTCATTTTTTGAGTTTTTACGTGATCTGCGCATCCAAATTAAAAACAGCCAAAACTTGGTGGTCAGGTGTCTGATTACAATGATATTTGTCTTTATTTTTTTATTTTTAGGCAATGTATGAATCCAAATTAAAAACGGTTATAACTTGGCGCTCGAGTGTCTGGTTAGAGTAATATTTTTGTTTATATTCAGTATTTTACGTGATTCACGCATGAAAATTAAAAACAACCAATACCTGGCGCTCGACTATCCGATTTCAATGATATTTGTCTTTATTTTTGTATTTTTACGCAATCTACGAATCCAAATTAAAACCGGTTATAACTTGGTGCTCAGGTGTCTAGTTAGCGTAATATTTTTGTTCATTTTTTGTATTTTTACGTAATCTGCGCATTTAAATTTAAAATGGCCAAAACTTGGTGGTCGGGAGTATGATTACAATGATATTTATCTTCATTTTTTTTATTTTTACGTGATCTACGAATCCAAATTAAAAACGGCTATAACTTGGCGCTTGGGTGTCTAGTTAGAGTAATATTTTTTTCATTTTTTGTATTTTTTTGTGATCTGGGCAATTAAATTATAAACGGCCAAAACTTGGTGCTCAGGTGTCCGATTATAATGATATTTGTGTCCATTTTTTGTAATTTTACGCGATCTACGAATCCAAATTAAAAACGGCTATAACTTGGCGCTTGGGAGTCTAGTTAGAGTGATATTTTTGTTCATTTTTTTTTATTTTTACGTGATCTGCGTATTTAAATTTAAAACGGCCAAAACTTGGCACTCGAGTGTCCGATTACAATGATATTTATCTTTATTTTTGTATTTTTACGCGATTTACGAATCAAAATTAAAAACAGCTAAAAGTTGGCGCTCGGGTGTCTTGTTAGAGTAATATTTTTATTCATTTTTTGCATTGCTCGTGATCTGTGCATTTAAATTTAAAGCGGCCAAAACTTAGCAATCGGGTGTCCGATTACAATGATATTTGTCTTTATTTTTTGTATTCTTACGCGAACTACGAATCAAAATTAAAAACGACTATAAGTTGGCGCTCAGGTGTCTTGTTAGAGTAATATTTTTGTTCATTTTTTGTATATTAACGTGATCAACACATGTAAATTAAGAACGGCCAAAACTTGGTGATCGGGGGTCCGATTACAATGATATTTGTCTTTATTTTTTGTATTTTTACGCAATCTACGAATCCTAATTAAAAACTGCTATAACTTGGCGCTCGGGTGTCTAGTTAGAGTAATATTTTTGTTCATTTTTTGTATTTTTACATGATCTACACATTTATATTAAAAACGGCCAAAACTTGGTGCTCAAGTCTTCGATTACACTGATATTGTCTTCATTTTTGTATTTCTACGCGATCTACGAATCCAAATTAAAAACGGCTATAACTTGGCGCTTGGGTGTTTGGTTAGTGTAATATTTTTGTTCATATTTCGTATTTTTACGTGATCCGGGAATGTAAATTAAAAACGGCAAAAATCTAGCGCTCGTCTGTTCAATGTCAGTGATATTTGTCTTTATTTTTGTATTTTTACGCAATCTACGAATCCAAACTAAAAATGGCTATAACTTGGTGCTTGGGTGTCTGGTTAGAGTAGTGTTTTTGTTCATTTTTTGAGTTCTCACGTGATCTGCACATTTAAATTAAAAACGGCCAAAACTTGGTGGTCGGGTGTCCGATTACAATGATATTTGTCTTTATTGTTTTACTTTTACGCGATGTACGAATCCAAATTAAAAACGGCTATAACTTGGCGCTCGGGTGTCTGGTTAGAGTAATATTTTTGTTTATATTCGGTATTTTACATGATTCGCGCATGAAAATGAAAAAACAGCCAAACCTGGTGCTCGACTATTCGATTTCAATGATATTTGTCTTTATTTTTGTATTTTTACGCAATCTACGAATCCAAATTAAAAACAATTATAACTTGGTACTCGGGTGTCTGGTTAGAGTAATATTTTGTTCATTTTTTATATTTTTACGTGAGCTGCGCATTTAATTTAAAACGACCAAAACTTGGTGGTCGGGTGTATGATTACAATGATATTTTTGTCTTCATTTTCTTTTATTTTTACGTGATGTACGAATCCAAATTAAAAACGGCTATAACTTGGCGCTTAGGTGTCTGGTTAGAGTAATATTTTTTTTCATTCTTTGTATTATTCGTGATCTGGGCATTTAAATTAAAAACAGCCAAAACTTGGCGCTCAGGTGTCGATTACAATGATATTTGTCTCCATTTTTTGTATTTTTACGTGATCTACGAATCAAATTAAAAATGGCTATAACTTGGTGCTCGGGAGTTTGGTTAGAGTGATATTTTTGTTCTTTTTTTATTTTTACGTGATCTGCGTATTTAAATTTAAAACGGCCAAAACTTGGCACTCGGGTGTCCGATTACAATGATATTTGTCTTTATTTTTTGTATTTCTACGCGATTTACTAATCAAAATTAAAAATGGCTATGAGTTGGCGCTCGGGTGTTTTGTTAGAGTAATATTTTTATTCATTTTTGCATTATTCGTGATCTGTGCATTTAAATTTAAAGCGGCCAAAACTTAGCACTCGGGTGTCCGATTACAATGATATTTGTCTTTATTTTTTGTATTGTTACGCGAACTACGAATCAAAATTTAAAACGGCTATAAGTTGGCGCTCAGGTGTCTTGTTAGAGTAATATTTTTGTTCATTTTTTGTATTGTTCATGATCTGTGCATTTAAATTTAAAGCGGCCTAAACTTAGCACTCGGGTGTCCGATTACAATGATATTTGTTTTCATTTTTTGTATTTCTGCGTGATCTACGAATCCAAATTAAAAACGGCAATAACTTGGTGCTCGGGTGTCTGGTTAGTGTTATATTTTTGTTCATTTTTGTATTTTTATGTGATCTATGCATTAAATTAAAAACAGCCAGAACATGGTACTCGGGTGTTCGATTACAAAGATATTTGGCTTCTTTTTTTGTATTTTTACGCGATCTATGAATCCAAATTCAAAATGGCTATAACTTGGCATTCGGGGTGTCTGGTTAGAGTAATATTTTTGTTTATTTTTTTTGTATTTCTACGTGATCTGTGTATCGAAATTAAAAACGGCCAGAACTTGGTGCTCGGGTGTCCGATTACAATTACATTTGTCTTCATTTTTTCTATTTTTACACGATCTACAAATCTAGATTAAGAACGGCTCTAACTTGGCGCTCGAGTGTCTAGTTAGAATAATATTTTTTTTCATTTCTTGTATTTTTACGTGATTTGTGCATTTAAATTTAAAATGGCTAAAACTTGGTGCTCGGGTGTCCGATTACAATGATATTTGTCTTCATTTTCTTATTTTTACGCGATCTACGAATCCAAATAAAAACGACTATAACTTGGCGCTCTCGGGTGTCTGGTTAGAATATATTTTTTTCATTTTTTGCATTTTTACGTGATGTGCGCATTTAAATTAAATCGGCTAAAACTTGGTGCTCAGGTGTCCGATTACAATAATATTTATCTTTATTTTTTTTATTTTACACGATCTACAAATCCAAATTAAAAACGACTATAATTTGGCGTTCGGGTGTTTGGCTAGATAATATTTTTGTTCATTTTTTGTATTTAACATCATCTGCGCATTTAAATTTAAAACGGCCAAAACTTGGTGGTCGAGTGTCCAATTACAATGATATTTGTCTTCATTTTTGTATTTTTACGCGATTTAGGAATCCAAATTAAAAATGGCTGTAAGTTGGCGCTCGGATGTCAGGTTAGAGTAATATTTTTGTTCATTTTTTTATTTTTTCATGATCTGCGCATTTAAATTAAAATGGTCAAAACTCGGCGCTCGGGTGTCCGATTACAATGATATTTGTCTTTATTTTTTTTTTATTTTTACGCGATCTACGAATCCAAATTAAAAATGTTGATAACTTGGCGCTCAGGTGTTTGGTTAGAGAAATATTTTTGTTCATTTTTTGTATTCTAACGTGATCTGTGCATTTAAATTAAAAAGGGCCAAAACTTGGTGGTCGAGTGTCCGATTACAATGATATTTGTCTTTATTTTTTTTTTTTTTTACGCGATTTGCGAATCCAAATTAAAAACGGTTAAAAGTTGGTACTCGGGTGTCTGGTTAGGGTAAATTTTTTGTTCTTTTTTTTTATTTTTTTTACGTGATCCGCATATTTAAATTAAAAATGGCCAAAACATGGCGCTCGAGTGTCCAATTACAATGATAGTTGTCTTCATTTTTTGTATTTTTACGTGATCTACGAATCTAAATTAAAAACCTGCTATAACTTGGCGCTTAGGTGTCTGGTTAGAGTAATATTATCGTTCATTTTTTGTATTTTTACGGGATCTGGTCATTTAAATTAAAAACGGCCAAAACTTGGTGCTTGGTGTCCGATTACAATGATATTGTCTTTATTTTTTCATATTTTAACGCGATCTATGATTACAAATTAGAAATGGATGTAAGCTAGCACTCGGATGTCTGGTTAGAGTAATATTTTTGTTCATTTTGTGTATTTTTACATCATCCGCGCATGTAAACTAAAAACAGCCAAAACTTGGCACTTGGGTGTCCGATTACAATGATATTTGTCATCATTTTTTGTATTTTTACGCGATCTACGAATCCAAATAAAAAACGGCTAT